>JAWNNJ010001387.1:0-53727 GCA_035045125.1 Hypselothyrea guttata
AACTAAATGAAAATTGTACAAGTAGTGTAGTTCTATTATTTGCTTTCAAATAAATACATTGCGTTAAAACAAGACTTACGAAACTAACAAAATTATTTTTAAATGAACCTTAAGTCTTGCTAATTATTTTTCCGAGTGAAAAAACTACTTTTTTTTGGCGGGAATGGCACAATACAGAGCTAAAATAAAGCCAGAAAATAGCTTTTTTTTAAGTATATATCTATATATATGTATATCGATCAAAATATTGACAACAGGCCCATAATTCTTCTATATTTCAAAATAAATTTTATAAACTGTAAAAAAAACCTGTTGAAGATTTGAATTATTTTTGTAAAAAGACAAAATACTTGCTTGCTGCAGTTTCACAAGCTTTTTAGTAAATATTCTTCAACTGGCGACTTTTTTTAAGCTTATATCGCGCTTAGCTATCGATTACGCTGGCGATGAGCTATCGATACTAGGCCCCGTCATCTGGCGAACGTAAATAAATAAATAAAGCTCAATAATGGCAGACTTGGTGCGTGGTGAAGCCTCCGAATCGGACGAAGAGCAGGACAAACAAAAGGCAAAAGCAAAATTAAGCTATTAATATACAAATTATGTAATATATTATGACACAAATTGCAGATCTTCGCAGCTGAAGTTTCCGGCGAGGCAACCGAGGAAGACGAAGACGAAGATATTTATGAGCAGGCAAGCGGCAGCTCAATATATCGCAACAATCTGCTGCAGCGCAAGCTAAGTAATGGGCCCAGAAGTATTACCAATCGGAATACATAGAGAATAAATCGTTATTGACCTCTTGCAGTTGAGAGCAACATTGGCATTTGGCGGGCCCTGAACGATCTCACCAGGGCATTTGTGACGAACGCCTCCAAGCAGCTGCTGGCCACCGATCAGATGCTCATCAAATCCCAGATATCGTTGCAGGCGGCGCACACGTCGCTTCAGCTGGCCCAAGGCAACACGGCCCAGCTGCAGGCACGCACTGCATCCGCCTTAACCAGCAGCTTCCTGCCCGTGATCCGGCTAAATCAGACTGACAATTAGTTTAGTGCAAATGTTTATATATACAGCTCGCAATAGGCGCACCCAAAAAAAGAGCTCTCTCAAGTCTCATGTAGCATTTTGTGAAACTTCTGATCGAATTCAAGTCTTTTTATTCCGCGTACCTATTGAAAAATGGGAAAACAGGGTTAGTAACTTTGTCAGAAAGTATTCTATAACAGGCAGAAGGAAGCGTACATATTCTCGTGGATGACGAGCTGAGTCGATTTAGTCCAGTCTGTCTGTCCGTCTGTATGAACGCTGAGATTTCGGAAACTATTATTATTTTAAGATTCTAAGATGCCACACCCCTTTAAACAAAAATAGAATACATTGATAAATCAAAGACATACAAATCGATCTACGTAAATATTGTTTTCAGTAATTGGTGAGTCTCTATCATACTCAGATGATGTTTACTTCAAATTGTGGATGCCACGCCCCATTTGCGCCATAGTCTTTAAAAACCGAATAACAAGCGTAATGTTGAACATAGATAGTTCTATTGTACTTAACTTTCCTAAAAAGCGCATTAAAATCGGTCAATAAACACAGTAGATATTAGTAGATACTAGTAAATCCTGTCAGACTGATCTGCCTCGTCAACATTTTATAGTCTTCTTTCTGATCAACATAAGCATAAATGCGCACGTTTTCTGATCATGAAAAATATACTATTGTCGATTTCGATAGAATTATGATTATTTTCGAGTTGATTGAACTTCGCTCGAGAGCACAAGCGAAAAAAAAGTTGCTAGTTCTTGATTTTTTTCAGAGCCAGTCTGCGTACGAAAATTGGGTTTATTGTTTTATGTAAGCTCTGTTTGTACAGCATGTTCTTAAGACATTATTAAATGAACAAACTAGGTTAGTCCTCCGTATCCGAATTGGGCGCATATACCTGACTATTGGGCGATGGTTCTCGGGGCACAAAAGTGTTTTGAAAGCAGCGTGCGAAAATGAAGCGCATTCTGTGATTACGCTCGCGCTCTGGAGATTGTGGTATGCTATCATCCTCGTCCTCAACGTCCTCATCTGCCTGCTCATCCACTGTGGGCATCATCGTCGGGGGCGGCGTTGATTCCGTCTCGTAGAAGCAAACCTCAGTGCCACTTGGTGGCTTTGGTTGGCTGGCCTCCATGGCGTCCGATACGGCCAGCAGCATGGCATCCTCATCTGCCTCCTCTTCGATCACATCGACGGTATCTCCGTCCGCCATCAGGCGTACGGGTTGTATGGACGGTGGCTCTGAGGGACGTGTCGGTTGCTTACGACCAAACTGAAACAATGAGGTGTCCGGACTGGGCGAAGTCGTGCGACGTTTCTGTTGTTTATCAGGAGCAGGCGTGGTGCTTTTACGCTTCTGTGGGCCACTTGTGGACAGGTCACGCTCCGTTATCTCGCGCTGGCGATAGTCTTCGGAGAAGCTCACGTCGTCCGGTGACAATGTGGACAGGATCAGCAGGCATTCAATCTCCGCATGTTTCTTAATCTTCAGAATAAACGGACTGCCCGCATCATCAAACTCGATGGTCATATTGGCGTTAAGCGCTTCGGCAAACAACAGAAACGCCCGGAATTCCTTGATGCAGAATGTTATCACTGTGTCCTCAGCCACTTGGTAGTGTTCGAACTCACTGGGCTTCAGCTTGAGCTGGGAGCGCATAAACTTATCATTGACCCGAGCGCCTTCAATGTAGTTCTTGGCCGCAAAGCTGTTCGGTTTAGCCTCCAGGGTGAGCTCCTCCTCCGAGGCAATGAAGCTGTTGGAGATCTCCAGGAAGAGCTTGTAGTCACCGCGTATGCTGAAGCACAAATAAGATTAGTGATTACCTACTATATGGTAAACGAACCTACCTGTTGGTGCTCTGATCTGTGGGCACGGCCGATGTGATATTCTGTTCATCCACAATCGAGATGAGCGCCTGCTTCGTGGTCTCCAGCTTGCAGCGCAGATTTACTTGGAATTTGGTTCGATTATTCACAATGCTCAGCTCGCAGTGCTCCACCTAAAAGCAACAACAGTCAGTCTAGGGTAGGAACTTAATCAATAAAACATTAGGGAGCCAACTCTCGCTCCTTAACTCTTCCTGCCTCAATTTTGCTGGCGCAACTCTTGATCACCCAACTCACTCGACGGCCGAACTCTCATTGAACACACTACAGTTGGGTGAACTCGCGCTTGTCGAACTCTCGCTGGCCGAACTCTAGCTGCCCAACTTTCGTTGGCCCATTTACCGCTGGTCCAACTCTCGCTGGTCGAACACTCGTTGACCGAACTCTCGCAGAGCCAACTTCCGCTGGCCGAACTTTTGCTAGCCTAACTCTTGCTGGCCCAACTCTCGTTGGCCGAACTTTTGCTGGCCAATCTCTAGTTGCTCGAACGCTCTTTGGCCCAACTATCGCTGGCCGAACTCTCACTCTAATTAAAGACTCGCCTGTTTCATATTGCGAAATACTCCGAGGCACGGCTTCATGGCAATCTTGCAGCAACAGTCGCCACTCAGGGGCAGCTGGAATGTGTCAAACATGGACCGACTGAAGCGAATGCTGCCCACAGCCGATTGCGTTGCGTTTATGGTGCGCATTTGTAATCCCTGGGCATCGGCCTCGATGTACAAATCCTTGCCCACCTTGGAGAGCGATTGAATGGCCTTCGCAATGACTGCAATAGAGGAATTTATTGAATACGTTAAATACTGTTAAAGTAAACACAATTGTCACAATAATACCTCGCGCATTGCTGCCTTCTAACGTGCACTTCATCTAATGCTGTTTTTGTTAAACTTTATGTTTACCATAAATTCTGCTGCGATTCCGGCGCGCTTTATTTCATAAACAAAGCAGCTGAGCAGCATGTTTAGCGATCTGGCAACACTTGTGAGCGCCAAGAACCAGTTCTGCCAACTTAGCCTTTTTGCGGATCCTTGCAGCAAATGCTGGGCCTATTCATTCATTCATTTTTTTAATATTAAACAATATCACTTGTATTTTTTTATTACTTTGTTGACTGCACTAATTTGACATTAAATAAATAATAATAAAAGTAAGAATAAGTTGGCTATTTTCTGTGCGGTTTCCATCTATTTTGTCTGGCTGAGCTGGCCGATCTGGCTTTATTTGTGTGTGAAGTGGTTGGCAACACAGCCAAGAACAGCAACGATAACAGCTGTCTTGCATAAGGTGGCAACGTTGGCCGGCCGGTTAAACGCCACATCAGTTTTTCGCCTTAAATTAAATTAACAAATAAGTTAAGGTGCAGAAGAAAACTCGCAATTTGATTGCTCTAAACAAATTTGTTAATATTCTGCATGCATTGCGAGATGCGCGCGTAGTACGGGCAGAACCAGAAAACCGCTAAAAAATGTTACGTCTCTTGTGCCTGCTGCTGGCGGCGTTCTTCTGGCCAGGCCATGAGGATCTGGCGGCTGCGGAGTCGAGTCAAAGTTTTCCAATCACCACGCTGATAAACGCCAAGTGGACGCAGACGCCGCTCTACCTGGAGATTGCTGAGTATCTGGCTGACGAGCAGCCCGGTCTCTTCTGGGACTACGTGGACGCTGTGACGGCATTGGACACGGCGCTCAATGATTACGGTAGGTGCACGTGTTGTTGGCCAACTTCAAAACATTTGCTAGAATTATAATAATAATAATAGATGCAGACTCTGATGTCGTGAATGCTGATTAAAAAGTAAAAGGGTCTATTAAGTTAGTGCAGAAGGCGTGGCAGAACCCACATATTATATAAATAAACTTCATAAAAAATGTATTGTATAAACATTTCAGAAAATTTTGTTTGAAGGTCTGCAAAAGTACAACTTTTAATAATCTACCCAATTTATATTTATACAATCGGCATTTTGGTTTGGAACGTAGGGCTGTCTTTATTGTCGAAACCACTCTGGTCCTCTGACTTAAACGAACTTTTCTCCAAAATTAATCTACGACTGCTGACACTGAACCTATTTCAAACGTTCTTGATAATAGACTTCCCTCAAAGACTCTTGATACTGAACTCCTCTTTACGACTCTTGATACTTGACTGGTGTTTTCAGTATTGCCCTACGGTTGAATGGGGCATCGCCTACTTATCGGTACATATATTCTTGATCAGGACGACGGTTCTGAGTTGATCTAGCCATGTCTGGCTGTCTATCCGTCCGTATGAACACCCAGATCTCGGCAACTATTAGAGCTAGAGACACCATTTTCGGTATGTAGGTTTACCGATGCAGAACGCTGACTAAGATCTCGAAAACTATCAACTATAAGCATCACAACAGACAGACAGAGCAATAGCAAAGATATGCAACAGACAACTTTTTATAAATGTATGCAAGACGCCACTGCAGACACAATATTAAAGCTACAGACTTGTGATTTGGCATGTACGGAGCCTATAGCATTATTTAGCAACACCGTGCATTGCATTACAAACAGATAAGAAACAGCGAAGATATGCTATAGTCCATATATGAAAGTACAGGCTTTTCTACTGTTTGTTACGTCCGACTGTAGCTACGTCCTCACTGGTTGACTGGTCTTAGTAGACTTTAAAAACTAATAAACAGTAATAAAAATGTACGACTAATTGCTTACGTCTCTTGCAGATACGGAGTCGCAGCAGTACAATGCCGCCATCCAGCAGGTGCGCAAGCATCTGAGCGCTCCACAGCTGCCCCTGCTCAAGCTGGTCGTCTCCATGCACAGCCTGACGCCTCGCATCCAGACCCACTTTCAGCTGGCGGACGAACTGCGCACTGCGGGCGCCTGTGATGGCGCTATCTTTGCCCAGGTGGGCACTGAGCTGGCCTGCAAGTACGCCGAGTTGGAGCAGAAGCTGCGGCTGCCGACGGAGGAGAGCAGCCTGGATGCAGAGGTGACCAGCTACAGCTTCGATCATGTGTACCCTGGCTGCGAGAACAACACGCGCACTGTGGTGCTCTATGGCGATCTGGGCAGCGCTGCGATACGACCCTATCACAAGCTGTTGGAGAAGGGCGCCAATTCGGGCAAGGTGCGTTATATACTGCGCCATCATCTGGCCAAGCGCAGCGAGCGCGCCGTGCGTCTGTCCGGCTATGGCGTGGAGTTGCATCTGAAGTCCACGGAGTACAAGAGTCAGGATGACGCGCCCAAGCCCGAGGCAGGCGCTGCCAGTGGCGCCCTGGATGAGGAACTGGCCAACGAAACAGACGTGCAGGGATTCGACTTCAAAGTGCTTAAGGCCAAGCACCCCACGCTGAAGAACGCGTTGGATCAGCTGCGCCAGCGTCTGCTGCAGGGCAACGATGAGATCGCACAGCTCAAGGCCTGGGAATTTCAGGATTTGGGTCTGCAGGCTGCAGCCGCCGTAGCCGAGATTCAAGGCGACGAGGCGCTGCAAATTCTGCAGTATACGGCGCATAATTTCCCGATGCTGGCGCGCACGCTGCTGGCCCACAAAGTGTCGGACGAGATGCGGGCGGAGGTGAAGCACAATACGGAGGCGCTGGGACGCAGCCTGAATGTGGCGCCTCCCGATGGCGCGCTCTTCATCAACGGCCTGTTCTTCGATGCGGACACCATGGACATGTACTCGCTGGTGGAGACGCTGCGCTCCGAGATGCGCGTGCTCGAGAGCCTGCACAGCAATCAGATCTATGGTAAACTGGCGAGCTCGTTGCTGGCGCTGGATTTGAACAGCGCCAACAAGCGAGAGTTTGCCATCGATATCAGGGACACGGCGGTGCAGTGGATCAACGACATCGAACAGGATGCCCAGTACAAACGCTGGCCAGCCTCTGTGATGGATCTGCTGCGTCCCACCTTCCCGGGCATGCTGCGCAACATACGCAAGAACGTGTTCAATCTGGTGCTGGTGGTGGATCCCTTGCAGGCGGCGGCACGCAGCATCATCAAGCTGGCCGAATCCTTTGTCGTACATCAGGCGCCCGTTCGCCTCGGTCTGGTGTTCGATGTGCCAGCTGACAAGGATGCGGCTGCCGAGGACCATGTGGCCATCACCTGCGCCTTCAACTATGTCATGCAGCAGAAGGACGCACGAGCGGCGCTCAGCTTCCTAACGGACATCTATGCCGCAGTCGGGGAGACCGCCAGCGTCACCAAGGAGCACATCATCAAGCAGCTGCTCAAGGAGTTCAGCTCGCTCAGCAAGAGCAAAGCCAACGAGCTGCTGGGCGAGGATTCGGACTACGACTATGGACGCCAGCTGGCGGCTGAATTTGTGCAGCGTCTGGGCTTTGGCGCTGTGCGCCAGCCGCAGGCGCTGCTCAATGGTGCGCCGATGCCCAGCAGCATCATCAGCGCCGACAGCGACTTCGAGGAGGCCATCTTCACGGAGATCATGAGCCAGACGACGGCGCTGCAGAAATCCGTTTATCGTGGCGAGCTCACCGACAACGATGAGATGATCAACTATCTGATGAACCAGCCGCACGTTATGCCGCGTCTCAATCAGCGCATTCTCAGCCAGGACGATGCCAAGTACCTGGACATCAACGGTGTGCCCGCCCAGCAACTGGGCAACCCAGCGCTGCTGAACAAGCTCTCCAATCGCGACATGACCGCCACACTGATGGCCAATCTCAAGTACTTTGGCGGCAAGCAGAGCACCGAGCGCATCGGCAGCGCCTCGCTGCAGTTCCTCACCATTTGGGTCTTTGCCGATCTGGAGACGACAGAGGGACGCGAGCTGCTCACCCATGCGCTGGACTACGTGCGCAGCAGCCAGAGCGTGCGATTGGCCTTCATACCCAACACGGAGAGCTCCGGGAACACGCGCAGCCTGAATCGCTTGGCCTGGGCCGCCATGCAGACGCTGGAGCCGGCCAAGAGCACGGAGCAGGTGCTCAAGTGGCTGCGCCAGAAGCCGACGCAACGCATCGAGGACATACCCATGCAGATGGACGACGTCATGGGCAGCACCGAGCTGCATCTGAAGATGATGCGCGTGTATGCGCAGCGCGTGCTGGGCCTGGCCAAATCCCAGCGCCTGGTGCTTGGCAATGGCAGACTCTACGGACCCTTGAGCGCCTCGGAGACCTTTGACAGCGCGGACTTTGCGCTGCTGGCGCGTTACAGCGATCTGCAGTACGGCGACAAGGTGCGCGAGGTGCTGAAGGAGTCGGAGAACGATGTGGCCGCCAGCTTCAACAGCGACACGCTGCTCAAGCTGTACACCAGTCTGCTGCCCAGGCAGACGAAGACGCGCTTCAAGCTGCCCACGGATCTCAAGACGGCGCACTCGGTGGTGCAGCTGCCCGCCAAGGATCAGCAGCTGCCGCATTTCGATATCGCCGCCGTGCTGGATCCCGCCTCTCGGGCGGCACAGAAGCTGACGCCCATCCTGATACTGCTGCGGCAAACGCTGAACTGCCAGCTGCAGCTGCTGCTCACGCCGGTGGCCCAGCACAGCGACATGCCCGTCAAGAATTTCTATCGCTATGTGGTCGAGTCGGAGGTGCAGTTCGAGCCAAATGGAGCACGTGCCGAGGGGCCGCTGGCCAAGTTCAGCGGCCTGCCCGCCAATCCGCTGCTCACCCAGCAGCTGCAGGTGCCGGAGAACTGGCTGGTGGAGGCGGTGCGCGCCGTCTACGATCTGGACAACATCAAACTGCGGGACATCGGTGGACCCGTGCACAGCGAGTTCGGTCTGGAGTACCTGCTGCTGGAGGGGCATTGCTTCGATGCGGCCAGCGGTGCACCGCCGAGGGGCCTGCAGCTGGTGCTGGGCACCAAGAGCCAGCCCACGCTGGTGGACACCATTGTCATGGCCAATCTGGGCTACTTCCAGCTGAAGGCCAATCCCGGCGCCTGGTCGCTGCGACTGCGCGAGGGCAAATCCAGCGATATCTACGCGATCAGCCATGCCGAGGGACCCAACACGCTGCATCAGCAGCAGACGGATGGGGTGCAGGTGCTGATCACCTCGCTGCGCTCCCACGTGACCAAGCTGCGCGTGTCCAAACGACCCGGCATGCAGCATGCGGAGCTGCTGTCCGATGACAATGCGCCGGCACAGTCGGGCATCTGGAACAGCATTGCGAGCAGCTTTGGCGGCAAGAGCGGGGCAACGGCCACGGATGAGGATGCGGAAACCATCAACATCTTCTCGGTGGCCTCCGGGCATCTCTACGAGCGTCTGCTGCGGATTATGATGGTCTCGCTGCTCAAGCACACCAAGTCGCCGGTGAAGTTCTGGTTCCTCAAGAACTATCTGTCGCCGCAGTTCACGGACTTCCTGCCCCACATGGCCAAGGAGTACAACTTCCAGTACGAGCTGGTGCAGTACAAGTGGCCACGTTGGCTGCACCAGCAGACGGAGAAACAGCGCACCATCTGGGGCTACAAGATACTGTTTCTGGATGTGCTCTTTCCGCTCAATGTGCGCAAGATCATCTTCGTGGATGCGGATGCCATTGTGCGCACGGACATCAAGGAGCTGTACGATCTGGATCTGGACGGTGCTCCATATGCCTACACACCGTTCTGTGATTCACGCAAAGAGATGGAGGGCTTCCGCTTCTGGAAGCAGGGCTATTGGCGCAGCCACCTCATGGGCAGAAGGTATCACATCTCTGCGCTCTATGTCGTGGATCTGAAGCGTTTCAGAAAGATTGCAGCCGGCGATCGATTGCGTGGTCAGTACCAGGCGCTCAGCCAGGACCCGAACAGTCTGTCCAATCTGGATCAGGATCTGCCCAACAACATGATACACCAGGTGGCCATCAAGTCGCTGCCGGACGAGTGGCTCTGGTGTCAGACGTGGTGCAGCGACAGCTCCTTCAAGAGCGCCAAGGTCATCGATCTGTGCAACAATCCGCAGACCAAGGAGGCCAAATTGACGGCTGCCCAGCGCATTGTGCCGGAGTGGAAGGATTACGATGCGGAACTCAAGGCGCTGCTGGCACGCATCGAGGATCACGAGAATCACAACAGCAGCGGCAACAGGGATACCGATGATAACGATTCTGATAAGGAGGAGGATGACGATCATGTGGTTGTCCTAACAGAACCGCCTCCACATGATCGTGTGCATGGCGAGCTGTGATCGCCATCTCTCGATTTGTTTAGTAAATTTAAGTCCAATGTCCTTCATACTTTCTACTTTGTAAATCCGAAAATTAGCTAAGCTCATTTACCATTTACTGGCGTGCGAAACGATGCGAATCTAATAATACATTAGACATTTTAATTAATAATCTGAAGGCGCAACATGTTCGCAAGTCTGACATAAATGTTTGCATTCCAAACGCGTTAAACGAAAACCAAGAAATCTGTATTAAACTAATAAATGCCAAGAATGCAAAGAATTAAAGCGTGGGTTTTTTTTATGTAGATTCGAGTCCAAGAAAGCGTTGCTAGAAATAGCAAGATTTCAATTGCAACATTTCCGAAAAATACCTTAAATAATATAAATTCAATCAATATAGAATATATAGAATATAATACGATGGATCCCTGGACACACAAACATACCAGCTCCGAACGAGCTGGCGAATGAGCTAGCTAGGAAAGGCGCAAGTCAGGACCTAATAGGACCAGAACCGTTCTGCGGGGTGGGCCGTCACCTGATCCATGAACTACACCGCACAGAAGAGAGACACAGAAGAAATCAATGCTGACAGAGCTCTACGAGAACAAAACAAGCAAAGGAGCTTTTAGGAACATACAACCTTCGAAGGTGGACAGGATTACTGACAGGACACGGTAGGTTTCAAAAGACCACCTAACAAAGATAGGTATCGCAAATAATAATACATGTAGATTCTGCCAAGAAGTCAGGGAATCCTCACACATACTCACTAACACGCTAGGTAAGCCCTTCCCCACAACAGATGAGATAGAAGACATAACTCCCTCAAAAATACTCGACTTTGTTCGGGACATTAGATTGTCGATCCAAGACTGACGATCACTGTTACAGCCTTCTGTTAAATAACACAAACCAAAGTCTGGTCTTCAACTCAAACTGCTGTTCGAGAAAGTGGGCGATGAATTCCTCCTTAGTCTTTGTTACTCTATGAATTATACCCCTAAGCATACTTTTGATATATAATATTAAAAATTTAAACAAATGTTTCTTTTTAGCTTGTTTTTATTTATTTTTAAATTATAATTGTGAATTTATTGCATAAACTCACGCTCTTTTCGTTTTTATCTACGTAAAGAAAATATTTATTTATGTTATCATAAGTTTTGGGTTTTATTATCATTTTAATTTAGAGCATATTTTTAGAGAGTTTTCCAATGAATTTAGCATTTGACTCTGGGTTGCTTTTGCTTTTAGTTAAGTGTAAGGCAGACAATGAAGTCCAAGTAATTAAATTTGTTGTTTAGCTTTTATGCTGACAATTGCAATTAATTGTTTTTAGTTTGGGGAATTGATTGTAAATATTTTTTACATTTTGTTGTTTAATAATTAAAGCGTGTATGTTGAGTTACCTAATGTATTGTTTACATATTTTGTTCTTAGCATATTTTGTTGTAATAATTTGTTTAAAATGTTTAAACTAACGCTGAGTGTAGTATACGAGTGTTAGGTAATTAAAGCTTTGGTTTTTGTTTACTAAAATGTTTTCTCCATATGTTTATTATACGTATGTATATGTTTTCGCTCAGACTACACAATTGTTGCTAAAAATTTGAAACATTTCTTCAACTAAAACTACAAATGGATTAAGAAATAGTTAACACATTAGTTATTGGGTTCAAAGTTTAATTTGTTCTTTGTTGTTTTGTTTGTTTGTTTGTTTATTAAATAATAAAAAAATGCGTCTGCCAAAAACTTGGTTTCAATCTGTATATCATCATATAGATCTGTATCTGCATCTTCAGATATTATAATATATATTTTGTATCTTGTATGTATTGTATGTATCTTGCGCTGCTTACATGCTAAGAATTGACGGAACTCTATATATAAAAAATTAGACTGCTGTTCGTTAAAGTCCTACAAACAATATTATCACAAATATTGTTCGGCGTTTTCCCTTCTTCAAAAAATATTGTATTGTATTTAGGTAGTCTTAGTTATGTGTTCAGTTAAGCATATGTATATGAATCTATTCTGAATTCTGAATTCTGTATTCTGTATTCTGTATTCTGTATTGTATTGCTGTTCACTTTCAATGCTGCTCAATTAGTTCGTTGTTCCGTAGGCAAGAGGCTTCAATCCAAGTGCTTATACATATCCTCCAGTTGTGGCTTGAAGTAGCTCTTCAACTGCGGCCGCTTCACCTTAAACGTGGGCGTCAATAAACCATTTTGTACAGAGAACGGATCCGGATGCAAATAAACATCTTTGACCTGATCGAATACATTAAGAACATTAATTTAGAATTAATTAAGAGCATATAGAGATAGATTCTTACCTGTTCGAATGACTTCAGTCCACTTTGTTTGCCCCAATTGAGCATATCGCTCATGATCAGTTCTTTAACGTTTTTATTATTGCACAGGACGGACAGTGTGCCCCGAACATTGTTCTCTATGGCCCATTGCTTTAGTACATCGACATCAGGTACAACGACAGCGATAATGCAGCTCTGTAAATACAGATAATTATATAATATAGTATAATCCACACATAAATTATATGTCAAGCAAGAGATCGTGCAACGAGATTTTAACCAACGAGAGTTTGGCCAATGATATTTCGACCATCGAGTGTTAGGTCAGTGATAATTCGCCCTGCGAGAGTTCGGACAACGATAGTTCGGACAACGAGAGTTCGAGCAATGAGAGTACTGCCAGAGAATTCGGCCTGCAAGAGTTCACCAAGCGAAAGTTGGCCAAGCAAGAGTTGGGCCAGCGGGAGTTGGGCCAGCGAGAGATCGATAAGCGTGAGTTCGGTCAGTAAGAGTTCGGCCAATGTGAGTTGAACTATCGAGAGTTGTTTGAATTAGATTTGCAAACTTAAATATACCTAATTTAAAGGGAATTTCTCTCGACTTGCGTGAAATACTTACCTTTAAGCTCTCGCCGTAGACATAAACTTGGTTGACATATTGACTGAGGGTGTAGATATTCTCAATCTTCTCCGGCACTATATACTCGCCCTGACTGAGCTTGAAGATATGCTTGCGACGATCGATGATGCGAAGTGTGCCGTTTGGCAGCCACATGCCCACGTCGCCCGTATGGTGCCAGCCTTCGGCATCGATGGCCTCCGTCGTTTTCTCCGGATCCTTGTAGTAACTAAGAAGGAAATATAATAGTTATTTTAAGTTCAAGTATTATAAATTAGTTGCTAGCTTACCCGTGGAACACATTGGATCCTCGCACGCAGACCTCGCCTGTATTTTGATTTGAGAAGTATTCCATCTCCGGCACATCCACCAGCTTGACAGCGTTGCAGGAGACGGGCGGACCGACATGGTTGGGCACATGGTCGCCCTGCACTGTGAGCGTGATGGCGCCGGTGCACTCCGTCTGGCCGTAGCCCTCCAGCACCAGGCAGCCGAGGGCGCAGCGCATGAAGGTGAGCACATTGCCGGCCAAGGGTGCGGAGCCGACGACCATCAGCCGCAGATTGCCGCCGAAGGCCTGATGCACCTTCTTGAAGACCAGCTTGTCCCAGCAGCCGTTGCGCCGCAGCACCCCGCGCGAGATCTCCTTCTCCTTGGCCTTGAGGGCCATGTTGAAGAGCGCGCGCTTCAGGCCCGAGGCGGATATATCGTTCTGTATCTTGTCGTAGACGCGATTCAGCAGACGTGGCACAGCCGGCATCACCGTTGGCTTCAGCATCTTCAGGTCGTTGGTCAGCTCCTTGATGTCGCCGGAATAGAAGCCCACACAGCCGCCCACATAGTACATGCCGTTCTCACAGCAGCGCTCGAACATGTGCGCCAGTGGCAGGAACGAGATCATCACATCCCCGGCTCGGATGCGGTGATCGCCCATTTGTAGGATGACGGCACAGACGCCGGCCACCACGTTGCCGTGGGTGAGCATGACTCCCTTGGGATTGCCGGTGGTGCCGGAGGTGTAGCAGACGGTGCAGAGGTCCTCCGCCGTTGGCGGCACCTCCGGATGGTTGCCCTTGGCGCCCAGCTTCTCCACATCGATGAACGAGAAGATCTGCACACCGCGACTGCGCGCACGCTCCAGCGTCGTTTGGCGTATGGGCTTGATGGAGACGATGATCTTGAGGCTGCGCGGCGCCTTCTCCAGCAGCATCGCCGCCTTGCCGTCGTCCTCCACGATGATGATGGACATCTCCGTCTGGCGTATGATGAACGCACAGGCATCCGGACCCAGGGTATCATAAAGAGGCACCACAACTAGAGAAAAAGAATAGCACGCCTGCTCGTACAGTATCCACTCCGGACGATTCTGCGAGTAGATGCCAATGAGCTGCTTGGGCCGGGCGCCCAGGGCCAGCATGCCGGCTCCAAAGTTCTTGGCGCGCAGCAGCGCCTCATCGTAGTTAATCCACTGAAAGGCGATTAAACTCAGTTAATTCGAATCTAAGTAAACTGTTTTGAGCAGTGTACGCACCTGGTAGGGCGACGTTAGCGTCTCCCGCCAGCCGAGGCAGGGTCCATTGTTGGAGGCATAGGCACCTTCGCGGAACGTTTGGTATAGCGTCCGTACATTCTCTGTGATGTAGGAGACAAATTTACCGTTCTTCGACTCCTTGTAGAACTTGGAGACGTGTATTTGTTCTGGACCCTGGCAACAGTTTCGATAGAGAAAGAGAGAGACAGAACAGAGATGTGCATGCACAATGAGTGACAAAATTGAGAGTCGGGTTGATAAGACGGCAGAGAATTCAAAATCAATTTGTTGATGTTGTGAGACAAAGATTAGATAATGATACAGCACGATAACAGTTAATTTTCAGTCGGGAACAGTTAAAATCAAGTGGGTGTCAGGTTTATCTATTGCTAAATTTGTTTATGTTTCGAATATATTAAATATGGAATCTGATAAGCTCATGCTATTAATTTGTTTATGTTATATGGCTAAATATTCATGGGATTTACAATTATCTTACTTTGATTTTACTATTTCGCATTTGTAAAAACTAATAAAGCTGAAACTAACAAAGTTTGAATACCGTATATTAAAGATTATATCAATTTAATTGATTGATTTTATTTAAATGAAATATTGCAGAAAATTAAAAAATTCAAAAATCTTTACTATCTAAATATTGCTTCAATTTAGATAGTTCAATATAAAAGATGTAGGAAATATTAAACAAAAATTTACACCAATTTATATATGGAAATTTATATAATCCAATTTGGTAAAACCCAATTTCAAGTTTTCTCTATAAACATTAATTCCTTATATCGTTTTTTTTTTTTTGTAAATTCTTACAGTATTTAGAATGTTGGAAAACGCTTTAATTGACAGACAAATATAATATAAAATTTGTAGGATATTTTAATTCTTCCATGTAATCAAATTTATTAAAATTTAACTAATCCAACTTCAATTTTTGTCTATAAATGTTTGTTGAAATTTGTTTTTGCTAATTATCACAATATTTCGAATACTATATATTAGAATAAAATAGAATTCTACGTTGTCTGAATATGTCCACAGTATTTCTAATTCAACTTAATTATCTTTAACATACAATAAATATTGTAGGATATTTTAATATTGAGAAGTATTACAGTAATAAGTAACAATAAACTGAACTAAATTAGAAACCAATTACACCTAAGTTCTGTCCATAAAGTTTATTTCCATTTCAATTTGTTTGCACTAAATTGTCACAGTATTTCCTGGCATCGAAAAACAAATTGAGTTGAGTGTGAACTGTGTATCGTGCTGCCAAAGGATAAATAAATCCATCTATTCACATTGACGGACATAAATCAATAATCGTAGCGATATAAATTGATGTACCCAATTGCAATTGGCATGATATACGGTTTATTTGAAGCCAAAGGAAAAAACCATCAACTCATCACTCAGCGATTTTAAGAGTGTACGATCTGAATACTTATATTTATATAGTAGGTGCAAAATGCGATCGATTTTAGTTGGCCATAGAGCACTTCCTTTATGGCTAACAGCTGTGTGGATAATTCGGCTATGGCAGATGTGTGAAATGAAAATAAAAGCAAATATCCATCGAGCATCGAGTGCCCTGGATCAATAATGGATAGTGGGGATCCAGGGGGAACTTTGTTTGTTTTCGAATGTGTGAATGTAAAATATTTATTATTTGAGTATTTCGAGTATCGATTGAGTCTGTGATAAAATGATGACGCACGAATTTCAAATTTTGTAAATTTTGGGCTGCCTACCCCTAGGGGCCTACCCGGTGCTGTGTGTCTAGTAATGGATCGTATTTAATCTAATCACAATGTGCATGAAGAAGAACACGCAAAAAAAGAAGCGAAAAACAATTTCAAATTAGTCGAGCGCAACAAAATTAAGTAATATATCCAAAACGTAGGTTAGGTTCTGTAGATCCTGCATAGCAGTATCTCTATTGGGATGTGGAAGTGGTACGGGATCTATTGATTCCTCAATTCCTCTCGGTTTACCTTCAGCACATCGCTCTGACTGTTTAGCTCGATGGGCACGCGTACTGTCGTTATTTGGCCGCAACAAGACATTTTTGTTAATTCGTGTTAATTTTTAACACTATAATTCACAGGTTCTCTTCGGTTTTTAATGAATTTTTGAATTGCTCTGACGTTTTTTATGGCTTCTTTACGATTGAATTGAGAGCTCGTGTTTTATATTTATTATTGGTCATTCAGTTTAGCCGACTTTGTCGCTTTTATTATGCACATTTTCCAAAATAGCTGCGAAATCAAAATGAACATATTTACACAGTTTCTCTCACGTTCACTTACGCTCAAATGAACTAATTTTCATAAAATTATTATAAATAAATATTGTTTAAATTCATTTTCATTTTATTTACACTTTTGCGATATTTGTGTTATTTATTTTCAAAAATATTTATGATTCCATAAACATTTTTATTTCATTTTCGCACAGGTGAAACTTTTAATTTGATCTAAATTTAAACCACACATCGAATACGCGTCTTGTGTTATCCATGCCCCAACTCATTAAAGTCTAATTACGATTTTAATTATAATTATAGCGCCTATTGACAGTTTGCACAAGCTTTTGGCAAGTGTCAGGCCAATTCAATATTATTTATAATTAGTCAATATGTTGGACCTCATTACCCCAGTCATGCCCATGTCTATAGCCTAAGCACCTCATACCCTTTCCCATATGCTCATGCAGATCCTCAGTTTTATCCCCATTTACCCCAAGACTCTGGCGATATATCGACAAGGCGGCCGACTTTTGTTGGCCTGCCCCAAATGTTTAAAAATAGTCGCAATGCTCTGTTGTTATCTACAGTGACCGAAAAATACAAAAAAAAAAAGAATCAAAAACAAAAATAAAGCAAAGAAATTATGCATAAGTAGTCGAAATATTAATACGCTTATGGAAATCTTAAAAATAAACCAACATATCCAGACGAGACGTTGAAAATTAATAATGAAAGTAATGTAAAAAAAGTTATACAAACTTTAAGCCAGCATACAAATTTTAAAATATTCTACCTATATCAAGGAAATATTTCAATATTCCATATTACTGTGAACATAAAGAATGCAGTAAAAATATTTTAAAACTTCAAACATTTCGAATAGATCGATATTCTATAGTGTATTATTTGTTTGCCGATCTGAGTCATAGGAAAATGCGGCTGGCTGAAATTTCTTGAGGCAATGCCAGATTGAATATGAATGAGAATAAGCTATTGATGCTTGAGTTATGGGTAATTGTAGACACCGTAAAAATGCTATTAACCAACTGCCCAGAGGTAAATAGATTTGCATATTATTATGTAAAATATATAGAATTAAAATTTGGAATAAAAGAGATTAATAAGGTCAAATATTGATCAATTTTCAATCATCTATATTTTGAATCAATATTTTTACTTAAACAGATGGCTTTTGTAATGAATAATGGTATGCAGCAATTATTCCATTACTTCAAGTATATTTATAAGGCGTAAGAATCACTTAAAATAGCAAACATACAACAGCTGTAAGTTGTATCTACAAGTGTTGATATATTTGTAAGATGTATCTACAAGTGTTGATATAGCATAGTATATAGAATGCATATTGTTCAGCAGGGGTTATTTTCTATGCCTCATCTAGCTCTTCGGGCCATAAAACGCACATGGCAGTTTTTAAATGTTAGAGACGCGCCTTCGAAAATAAATGTTGTATTTAAGTAGTTTTAGTAGTATTACTATAAAACACATTAACTAAAGACAAGAACTGTATGGTTATTTGAATGCAATCTTTCGTTTAAGGAACGAGCTTTTGAAACACAATTTTGCGTGTTGCTAATTTAATTTTATTCATTCATATATCACTAAGAATTAAACAATAAATAATGTCAACGTTGATTCTATTTTCTATTTGCTGTATTTTTAATTTTATTTTTATTTATTTTCATTGTTGTTGGTAATAAGTTTTGCTATAGACTGGGCGGTGGCCTTTCGCCTTGGATGAACTTGAACTTGATGGGGCTGAGTTTACAGGCCCCAGGCAATGCTTTTTTGACACTTGGACCACGGGGGATTTTCGAAGATTCGATATATGTATTCGATATGTTATTTGCATATTCGTATTTGAAATGTTCCGATGTTGAATGTCGTTTTTGGCCCGTGTTTTACGTAATGATTAAACGACCGTATTTTTGTCAATTTGTTGCAAATTGTCAAGCGGCTCGTGTGTGTTTCTGGCTTTTTTGTTTTTTTTTTGTTTCGAATCTTTCGTATAAGTATGAGCCATTATTTATATAAAAAATATAACAAAAATATAGAGAAACAAGTCATACGCGACTTATGCTATATACTACATGTTGTTGCTTTTGTTGTTAGCACACAAATTTATTTTATTTCATTTATTTCTTTGATGCGACACGGAAAACCCGCCGATCTCGACGATCTCGACGACACGATGCTAAATTTCGAACTGAATACCAATTTTCGTGGCTAAAAATGATTTTGGCAGAAGATCTGCCTCGAAAGAGTGCCAGAGACAGAGAACCAGAGACCCAACAGCCAGGAGATAAGAGACAAGAGGGGAGAGAGGAGAGACGAGAGGTGAGAGGAGAGACTAGAGAACCATTGTGGGGTCTGGGATATGCGAATGCTTGCCTAGGAATTTCATTCGTTTATAATTTTTATATTAAACGGTTGCTTCTTGTCTCGCATTTGTTCTATACGGGTCTACACATGTACTACTCACATATAGAATTTTCGCCGATTTGGCTTGATCAAGTTGTCTTCTGGCCGTGTCTTCTCTTGGCTTGATTTTCTTTGTTTTCTGCACGAGATTGCCCATCACAGGGGCGAACATGTGACGTCGTTGTTTGAAAGGGGGCGGCGCAGAGCTAACGGTAATGCTAACCTGTTGTCTAAGACATAAGGCATATAGAATATGTGCATAGATACAACCTTTGATGTGCTAACATGATGAATATTTGAAAACAGGAGCACGTTGTTATGCGCCTTTTTTGTTTGTTTGAATAAACATAAAACATATTTGTTTACATTTCGGCCATAACCTTAAATGTGCAGTAGATTTCAAAATATCTAAACTAATTTTTAAAATAATAATCAGTTTAAATTATGGTATTCTAACCTCACAAGTCGAATTCGTTTAGTTCGGGCAAATCTGCAGCGTGTCATTTGTTTTGTGGCATTTTATAAGCACAGCAATTAATAAAAACACAGCTCGCTCGTGTAATATGACAAATTAAACATAAACGTAAACAATCATGCCAAATAAATGCTTGGCATTGCGGTCACATCGGCAGACAGGTCGTTTCTCTTTAGTAGAACATCACGCTTTCAACTTACAATTAAAATTGCACCAAAAATAACAATAAAACAATGAATATCAATTTCTATAAATATTTTTGCAGCTATGCTACGATACTTTTTCTAGCTTTATTTGACTAATTTTTTATTCCAATAAAAAAAATCACACCACTTTAAACGCAATTTTGCCCATTGTAGCAAGCATGATCTTGTTGCATGTGGCCATTTGCATTTCCTCATTGTTAAACCTGCAGCGTTGCCAGACATGCACAAGGCTTTTTAGTGGCAAAGGAAGCCAGTGTTGGACAACACCGCTAAATCATTTTGTTATTGTTCGCTAGATATAAAAAACGCAACTCGTGTGAATTTTCTGTCTTTGCTGTTTATCAATTAAATTTGGCGAATTTTGTTTACAGTGGAGTAAATAAAGCAAAGGTGAAAAGTCTAACAATCGGCATTGCCAATAAAAAATAATTACAGCATGTAAAATGTTTATAACAATTTGCATACATTGATTTATTATCGGATTATCAGCAATTGATTTCGCAAAAACTGACTAATTAAGGCAGCCAAATACAAATGCCAATTGAGCCATGGCATGATTTATTTCAGTACATCTGTCCGTCTGTCCGTCCGTCCATCCAACCGTATATCTTTCCGTGTGTCCGTCCGTCGCACTTGATAAATTATCAGCCAGCGACAGCGTCAACGGGAATGTTGCACATTTTGGCAGCTTTTAGCAAGTAGACCGGCAATTGGAGCGTGGGATTTATGTATTTTGCCCCACTGTAGCAGACACGTCATTGCAAAGTTCAAAAATAAATAAAACAAAATAAATTCGGGCCGTAGAAAATTTGAAAAAAGAAAGAAAAATAGTATGGGAAAAAACAAGTGAGGAATCATGTGACGACAACAGAATGTGAGAGACACATGTGCACACATCAAAGGCCGCCCAACGGTATCTGTTTTACCTCAAAAAATAAAAAATAATTCTAAAGCAAACTAGGTATTGGCAAATTGATGATGTAATGGACATAGCGACAAGTGAAAATCAAGTAAAAATAGATAATTGCTTTAATCGTATGTCATGGCACTACGGATGACTTTGCATAAACCTTACCTCCAGCAAGGGGGATTGATTCTCCAGAGGCACTAATGGTTTTTCCGGTATTGGTCGCGTTATAAAGTAGTAGGCAACACTGGCCGCCACACTGGCCAAGGTCAGTGTGCCCAGCGTGCCGCCAAAATAATTGAGATACCCATCAATTTCGTCCCCTGGAAAGATTCAAAGGAGAGCACACACATTTAATGGGCCATAAGTTTGGAATCTTTTGATTTATACTGCGCTATAATGTCATAAAGCAATATTGGTTTCAAGTACAAGAAATTTATTGATTTTTAAGCAAGCTTTGGAATTGTTTGCGAAAGCGCTACAGTCGCGGGCACTCAAGATTTTTTAAGTAATTTAAGCTGTAACAAAATTGAAATATAAAAGTCTTGCTAATTAATAAAATTAAAACTAACTTGTTAATATGTATACATATTTGCATATATTTAAAATTTTAGATTCTTATCAGTTATAGAAAAATATAAAACAATTTTTAACTGATATTTAAATATTTAAAATATTTATAAATGGAAGGAAAAACATATATGTATGTACATATTTGATTATATTCTATATTTACATATATCATATTTTAAATCTTTATGGTAAATTTTGTAAATTTTTATCAATAATTCAATTAATTACTATGCCATTTTTAACAGATATTTAAATATTTATAAATAGAAGGTAAAATTTTATATAAATAATTAAAAAAGTATTAAGCAATTTTCAACAAATATTTTAATATTTTTTCATTTTTAATTTATAATTATTTTTTAAATGGATAAAATTTTTAGATTTTCGATGAAAAAGTTATTAGGCAAATTTAAACAAATATTTGAATATTTTTAAATAGAATAAATGCAAATATAAATCATTAGATATTAAATGAGCAATTATTAAAAATCCATTAATCCATTTCCAACAAATGTTTTAATAGTCTAAAAATGTTTGTTGCCACTTTATAATTATGATAATAGCAAATAAATCATTAATGTTTTTTATACTTACAGAAGTATGAAAAATTGCTGACAATCAGATGATTGATATAGGCTATAACCGATTTCTCTGGCGTCATTATTGTTGTTTTTGCTGCTTTCTTTTTGATTGTTGTAAGTAGGTATATAATATAGTATATTATTCTTGTTGCTTGTTGCGATGGTGTTTGTTGTTCTTAGATACCTAAGTGAACGTTACGTGTTTAGCTTAATGATTGCCCACAAACAAATTTTGCCTGCAATGAAAACGATTTTATATAAATCAATACAGAGAAGAACATACACGTCAGCTAAAAAACAATATGTATATGTATAAATATATTTAGATACAGGGCTTAGATATAATGGGTGTGCACTTTAAACCCCTAATAACTGATGTATGCCCATGGGCCGTAAATATTTAATAAGCAGATGCCTAAATGTTTAATTTTACGCACCACAGATTAATAGATGTCTATCAATATCAAATTATTAGGCAGAGTCAAGTGATTAGCGTAAATGTAAATAAGTCAAAGGTTAACTGGTTGAAAAATATAATTACATTGCGTTTATTAATATTGTCATTACCGATTTAAAATTACTGATAAAATTCTACTATGTATAATAATTATGCTCACTCTCGTTCGGCAGACTGGAATGTACTAAATTTTGTTTACTGCCGGAAAATTTACTGATTGTTCTCTATCCTAATGCTAGAGCAGATTTGTTTTGAAAACAAAACACAGACCAGAGATAAATATCCAGCTTCCATTAAAACAGCTGAAGCAAGTAAATATGTTTATAGTGTTTATACATATATACTATACTACTATATACTATACTAGACTCTTGGGATTTAGGTCGGGGGTTGATAGCAACTTAGTCAGTCAGGGCAAGCAGATGTATGTATGACCTTTATCAACATTGTATATAAAACAAATACGTCGATACCTAGTATTTGTTTTTTAATGTTCAGATCAGTGTTGCCAGAAAAGTCTTATAACATAAATATAATTCAGAACACGGTAACACTGGTCTAGATACTCCATAAATGCTTTCAATATAAAAGGTTTTACATTTAAAAGCTGTTTTACTGAACTTTAGCTCGAATTGTGACTTACTCGAATAATTTAATTTGTAAGTTCAAAATGTCAAGTTTAAAAACTGTATTTAGTTCAACTTGATAATGAATTTATAAAGCAGTTGCTGGGGAAATCGTTAGCAAGTTGAAAACCTGAAATGGTTTTTCCGGCATACTCAAAATATTTGTTTTTCCTTTTATCTTGTGATTTATCTTGTCAATGAAATCTATCGATCCAATGCAAATTTTTCTAGATTTTCCATTTAAATAGCAGTTGAAATGCTACTCATTAAATATGCGAAAGCGTGATTATTCAAACCTGTTGAAATGAATGCGACGTAGAAGTAAAAAGTCGATTAAAAGTTAATTTTTGTTTTTATTGTCACTAACTTCTAAACGGCCTCTTTTTCCACCAATTTATTATTATAATTTATTTAATTTTGCAGCAAAAGATTATGGTAATTAATCTATATATATAAGGTTCTTTGTCCTGACTGAGTGTCTGACTGATTGACTATCAAATCACACCCCAAGTGGTGTTACCGTTACCTAGAAACTTAATTCCTTCACAATAATTTTCACAAAAATATTTAGTACGAAAAGCTTACATCAAAGAGAGTTGGGCCAGCAAGAGTTGGGCCAGCAAGAGTTGGGCAAAAAGAGTAAGACAGCGGGAGATAGGCCATCGAGAGTTGGATCAGCTAGAGTTGGGTCAGCGAGAGTTGGGCAGGCGAGAATTTTACATTAATTGTATATACGTGGAATCGTACTTTTTTTTTAAACTGTATTCTATATAAAAATTGTATTCAAAACAATTAAAATCAGCGTATTTTTTGCAGTGTATAATATTTATATAAATATTGTAATTGTTCTTTCCATTAAAATTGATAATGTTTGTCTTTGTGTTTACTGTGATTAAAGTGTTATTGCACTCGCGACTGTTGGCTGCTGACGCGTTGGGTTATAACTTTGTTACCTCTGTGTCGTCTGTCCTCTGTTGAAGCTATGTTTATGGGATTTATGTGTCTTATTGGTCGCTTTTAGTGCTTCCCTGCCGGACAAAGTCAACTTTAACTCTGCCAGCTCCACTTCTGTTTTGTCACTTGCCAAAAGCGAAGCTGATAAGTGCAGCCAGATATGTGAGTAAAATATACATACTATATACATATATGTATATAAATATATATGCTTATGGCGAGTGCAGGGCAGACTTTATCAGTTGGAACTTTGCACTCATCATAATGAGATTATGCGAGTCTGAAAGCCAAAAGCCTCGTCTAGACAGACAGAATTTTGCAATGGAAGAAACTGCAAAGAGTTCACAGCGAAGTTTTGCCTAAACCTAAAAAAATGCTGAATTGTTCCACGGTGCGTGCGATAGGAGGAGCGTTGCCAATTTAGCCGGTTTCAGAATTCTATTTAAATTTATTTAATAAATTTACTACTATTTTTAATGTTGTATATTTATTATCTCTTTATTACTGTTTTTCATGTATTTAATTTCTTATGTTTATTTAAAGCTATCTTTTATACATATGTATATATCATAAATTTTCATAACTAGACTTTTATTTAATATATTTATTATTATTTTTATTATTTTATATTATTTTTATTTTTTAATTTTATTTAAAGCTATTTTGCACATATTTTATTTATATTGCAAATTTAACCTTTCCTGGCAACACTGGAGAGGAGTTCGATGTCTGAAGAGAAGAAGAGAGGAAAGAAGAGCGAGAGTGAGCGCGGGAGAGTGCAGAGCATTAAAGAGTTTGCTTTGTGAGGTCAAGGCGGGTATTTTGGATGCCTTTTGGAGGCATTTGATTCTCATTTTTGGGCCCGAATTGCATTTGGGGGTTTGGGAGCATTGATTTTTCGCCAAGCGAGACACGTGCACTGCGAAGAGGAAAACTTACCACGTTTAGAAACTCTCAGTTTTGATTTTGATTATCAGTTAAATGTTGCCTTTATTTCATTCGTTTGATGGCGCAATTTATCAGCCTGCCATTATCTGTTCTGCGTTTACACTTTAAAGCCAATATCCATAAATAAATGTTTGTTTGTTGGGAAAATCAATGAAATTAACGCTTTAATAACGTTTCAACACGGACCCGGCGGCCGCATTTAGACACGAGGGGGCGGTCGGTCGGAAAGGAGCAGAAACCAGACAAAGTGAACGTCAACCGAAAAAATGCTGCCGAACGTAGTCAGCGACCAAACTTAACTGAAACCAAAACACGAGAACAACTCCGACTGAGCCTAAGCTCAGGCACAAGTCTCGCTCTCGCTCCCGCTCTCAGAAGCCTTGCTCTCTCACCAAGCCTCACTCCCCCACTCCTACCGCGCGCAGTATCAGCTGCGGAGCATGCGCGCAACGCACGCCAACAACAACTGCCGCGCTCAGAGCGTACGCGTCATGGCGTCAGTGCTGACAATTTCGAGCAAACAACAAAATCTTAACAACAAATGTGAAAAGAAAACATAAAACAGCTGCGACTGTTTTCCCTATTTCCCTATAATATTCAACTCTATAAATTGCAGCAGAAATATCGATAGCCAACAATATTGTATTTCACGCTACATAAGGTATTTTGTCTTAAATTTATAATGTTATTGGCAAATATCGAACAAAATATGACCTGAATATAAAATGACATTTATATTATAAATTTTAACCTGTATGGACGAAGCTACAGTCGGACGTAGCTGACTGTAGAAGACTGTACTTTTTCTTCTTCGATCGTAATGTACTTCTCAGTATCGATTGAGATAGCCATAGATTACGTACATGCCATATTCTAAATCTCTAGCAATAAAACTGTCAAAAACTGTTAAAAACTGTGAAAACTGTTGCTAAATTGGTTTTTCTATTAGCGGAAGAATGAGGGGAGTTATCAAAAAACCCATGATTACAAGTCTGTAGCTTTATTATTGTGGCTGCTAAGGCGTTTATAGCTTTCAAGATCTTTGAAGTAGGTGTAATTTTTTGATGATTCGCGGAGGAAGGAGGCGAGATATTAAACATCTAAAACAAACTTTATCTGCGTAGAACGTCGGACAAACTGAATAACGAAAAGTGGTGACTCTAGCTGTTTTTGTTGCTAAGATCTAGTTGTTCATACGGACACCAGATAGACGGACAGAATCAACTCAGTTTCCCGTCCTGAGTCAGAATATATGTGTATACGCTGTGGGGTCTACCACGCCTTCTTCTGAGTGTTACCCATATATTTCATTTGCAATAAATTAACAGAACCTTTTACTTTTTTAAAGTTCCAAAAATGTAAGCATACAAAATTGAAAACAATTGCAAATTTTCTCATAAATTTATGATAAGCATAAATACAATTGGAAAACCCGCTAAGTTGGCAACGCTGCTGTGAGTGCTCTCTCTTAAAGAGAGCGCTGTGCTGAGAGAGCGGCATTCAAGCCAAAACAAATGTTATTCGAGTCGATTTGAAGTGAACGAAGAAGCGGCTAAAAGGCAAACACGCGACACGTGCAATGGCGGCCCAAAACCAAGAGAGAGAGAGAGGGAGAGAGAAAGAGAATGAAAGTTATGTTTGCTGAGAGTGAGAGAGCGGGCGGGCGGGCAAGAGGCCGGCGTGGGAGCCCTCGCATTGTGTCTGCAAAAAGTATCGATAGCCCAGCGGCAAAAGTTACGTTTGTCTTGAATAAAAATCACGTGATTAAAGCTCAAAGCGTGCGATTTGCATGTGTATTGATTAAATGCATCCCTCGCCCTTTTCCACCCCTTTGACAAGTGGACGCACATTTCCGCTTCAAGCAGCAGAAATCAACGATGCAATGGGCCAACTGGGCTATTGAGGGTACAGTGGACTGACTGGTTGGGTGGCAGGGGGGAAAGCCAGCACCCGGGGGTGGTTAACGTCTGGTAGGTTCAAGCAGCTGCTGCTCGTGACGCAATTGCTACTGCAGTAGGACATGTGTAAGCGAGGGCTGTTTAAGCAGTTTCGATATTTATTCAAGCTTATTTTTGGTTTTGATTTAAAAAATTAATTGATTCATATTAATCAGCAAATAATATAAAAATAATTAATATTATTTTTTTAATTTATTATTGATTAGTGCAATTAATTTGCTTATCCATAAATTGTTAAAGCATTATTTATTACTTATTAAATCATATAAATAATGAAATTTATCAATATTTATATATGAATAACAAAATAAATAATTATATTTTCTTTTAAAATTTTTAGACCCTTTACTTTAAAAAAGTAAAAAGGGTCTATTAGTTTAGTGCAAAGAGGAAATGTGTGTAACACCCAGAAGGAGGCGTGGCAGACCCCACAAAGTATATATATTCTTGATCAGGACGACAAGCCGAGTCGATATAGCCATGTCCGTCTGTCCGTCTGTCCGTCTGTCTGTCTGTCTGTCTGTCCGTCTGTCCGTCTGTCTGTCTGTATGAACACCTAGATCTCAGCAACTATAAGAGCTAGAGACACCATATTCGGGATTCAAGTTCTCCTATTCAGTAAGCAGCACGAGTTTGTTTTAGATTTTGGATACCTCCCCCCCTTCCCCCGCAAACCGCAAAAAGCTGCTGTAGCCACAGGTTTAAAGCTATTGATTTGTAATTTGGTATTTAACTAGTTTATGACATTCTCTATGGACGCTGTGAATTTTGTTTCGATCGGATAAGAAACAGCGAACATATGCCACAGACAATTTGCCGTACTAGGCAGAGGGGGGGTGGTGTGCCTTGCATACGCGGATAGCTTAGTGTGTGTGCGTCTGATTGTGTTTGTATGTACATATACTCAAAGTAAAGGGTCTCCTACGGTCGGTTACGTCCGACTGTAGCCTCCGTCCCACTGACCTGCCCCGTCCCTATATTTTTAGACCCTTTACTTTAAAAAAGTAAAAAGGGTCTATTAACTTAGTGCAAAGAGCAAATGTGTGTAACACCCAGAAGGAGGCGTGCCACGCCCCATAAAGTATATATATTCTTGATCAGGACGACAAGCCGAGTCGATATAGCCATGTCCGTCCGTCCGTCCGTCCGTCCGTCCGTCTGTCCGTCTGTCCGTCTGTATGAACACCTAGATCTCAGCAACTATAAGAGCTAGCGACACTATATTCGGGATCTAGGTTCTCCTATTCAGTAAGCAGATCAAGTTTATTTTGGATTTTGGATACCTCCCCCCCTTCCCCCGCAAACCGCAAAAAGCTACTGCAGCCACAGCTTTAAAGTTATTGACTTGTAATTTGGTACGTAACTAGCTTATGACATTTTCTTTTGACCCTGTGAATTTCGTTCCGATCGGATAAGAAACAGGGAAATAATGGAACGGACAATTTGGCGCACTAGGCAGAGGGGGGGTGTAGTGCCTTGCCTACGCGGGTAGCTTAGTGTACGTACCTCTGGTTGTGTTTGTATGTACATATAGTAGTAGACGTAAAGTAAAGGGTTTCCTACGGTCGGTTACGTCCGACTGTAGCCTTCGTCCCACTGATCTGCCCCGTCCCTATATTTTTTTTTGGGTTAGCGGGGAAAATCGAAAAGATACTTGACACAGAGACAGAAGGACAGACGGGCATGGATATATAGACTCAATTCGTTGTCCTATGTCAGAATATATATACATACTTTTTAAGGTTTACGCCTACTTCTGGGTGTTATGCGAACCTTTTATTTTCACCCACTTAATAGACCCTTTTTAATATTATTTTGGTTTCTAGGACTGAATACTTATTTATTTATGTATATGAGACCAGTCTACAGAAAAAAAGGAAATAAGCATTAAATTAAATATATTAGGAGTAAATTACAGAAAAAAGATTATATAATCTGGGAACAAGAAAATTAAAATCAATAAAATTGAACAATGTTTTATCGATGAGCTGCAGGGTATAAAATACGAATTGTGTGCTCTACTGGCAGCCCTCGTTGGCTGGTAGGCAGTGTGTACTTAACTTGTGTACTGTGTGTGTCCTTTTCGACAGCTGTTGTGCGTTCTGTGTCGTCTCTTTGGGCCACATTTTGTGGAATCATTGGCCCATTTTCACAACAAATTCATAAAATATTCAGCATGCTTCAGGCCATAATTATTCGTTAGTCTGCGAAACCTTTGCACACAAACCCTTTAAAACAAACCGTTTTTCAAGTCAGGGAGTCATGCCAAAGCAGTTTTCTCATGATAGATGCTAGACAAGTTGGCGCCCTTTAAGAAAAAAGCAATTTGGACCAGGCTCTCTGCTTGCATGTGTGTGGGCGTGTGTGTGCTTGGTGTGTGTTTGTGTGGGTGTATTGCAAGTTTATTTTAGTTATCGACCAAATCCTTAGCATACTTTCGGGCTGCTTATTTAGTGCGCAGTTCGGACACGAACCAAGGCATAATGTTAACCAGCAGCATTTTGCATACACATTTCTACCTTGCTGAATTGCATTTATTTTTATGCTTCTTCAGCAGAATATACTATGTATGTAATTTTGTATGTGACTATGTTTGAATAATGTTAACACAGACAGCTGCACTGACATTTGTCTGCACACCGCACGGCTTGAGACCAGCAGTCAAGACACAAACCATCAACCCAACATGTCTACAAAGAGCGAGCATCTGCTGCAGCAACATGTTGCCAAGCCAGCCTATGTTGCAGCAACATGCCAACAGGCTGCACAGTGGCGCATTTTTAATTACGCTTCATTTTGCATTATGTAGCACACTCGTACAGTGGGGTCAGTGTCATATTGTTGGCACTTTTATCAGCAGATCAACCACAGTCGGCCCAACCGCAACTTTCAATGAATGTTTACAAATGGCACAGCAAAGCTGAAGCTTTGCTTTTTTCAGCATTTTCTTGTGGAATTCTTTTCTACTCGCATTTAGTTGTTTTATTAATGCGGAAAAGATTCATACAACATGCAGCGCAATGAGGTGGCCCTAGAGCTGGAGGACGCGCTCAGCTCAGGTGGCAGTTTTGCCAGCACTATAACTGGACCCTGTTGCAGCTCCGATCAAGGGGCGGAGGAGCCGCAGCTGGAGACGCACGTGAGCACAGAGGAAGCCCATGCCAAGGGCAAGAAAACTCCCAGCGAGCTTTCAGCTGGCCACAATTACGCCAGCAACAAAAACGTAGCGGAAGGTAAGAGAGGGCATTAATTTCAAGAAAATTTGGCTAACAAGAGTTCGGACATCGAGAGTTGGGCCAGCAAGAGTTGGGTCAGTGAAAGTTGGACCAGCGGAAGTTCGTTCTGCGAGAGTTAGGCAGGTAGAGTTAGGCCAACGAGTGTTGAGCCAAAGAGAGTAGGGCCAGTGAGAGTTGAGCCAGTGAGAGTTGGGCCACTGGGAGTAGAGTTGGGTCAGTGAAAGTTGGACCAGCGGGAGTTGGAACTGCGAGAGTTGGATCAACGAGTGTTGAGACAGAGAGAGTTGGGCCAGTGAGAATTGAGCCAGTGAGAGTTGGGCCACTGGGAGTTTATTCAAAGAAAGCTTGACCACCAAGACTTTGCCCAGCAAGAGTTGGGTCAGTGAAAGTTGGATGACCGGGAGTTGGGCCTGCGAGAATTGGACAAACGAGAGTTAGGCCAACGAGTGTTGAGAAAGAGATAGTTGGGCGAGTGAGAGGAAGCCCAGTGAGAGTTTATTGAAAGAAAGTTTAACCAGCGAGAGTTAGGCCAGCAAGAGTTAGGTCAGTGAAAGTTAGTGAGTGTGAGTCAGTGAGAATGTCACATTAATTAACCCTCCCGGGGGGCTATACGTTTTTCAACAATTAATTTAACAATTTATCTAGTTAGGTAACTGAATTATATATGCAACCGATTCTGATTCTCCCCTAGGTCTCATGGATATAGCTCTCTTGTCGGCCAATGCCAATCAGCTGCGCTTTCTGATCAGCTACAATCACGAGGCTTCCACGTTCTACTACAGTCTGGTGCTGGTTATACTTTCCCTGGTGCTGCAGTTGTTTGTGGGCATTGTGTTGATCTTCAAGGTAGGTGAACAGCAGTTAATAAATTTAAATGCGATTTATAAACTAGGATTTCCTTCAGCGTCGTCTGAAGCGTTGCCACAGCCGTCATTACGTGCGCACCAATGAGGTTCTGGTGATGGGAGTTTTCCTCGTGACTGTGATCAATGTGCTGCTGGCTGCCTTTACCACCACCGATAAGAGCGGGAATTAGTTGAATTTGTAGAAACATTTAATAACTTTAATTGTATTTGATACAATAGATAACAAAAAAAGAAATCATTATAAATGCGTTGCTGCTAAATGCACTTGACGTATCTGACGTACGATATCTCAGCTAGTGTAATAGAGACTAATAGGTATTACAGGTATTACGGGTCGTAGGCTTAACCGGAGAACTCCTTCTTGATGCACTTGGCAATGGTGCTGAGCTGCATGTTGGTGGTGCCCTCGTAGATAGCGCCGATCTTGGCATCACGGTAGTACTTCTCCTGTGGGAAGTCCCGAGTGAATCCCACGCCTCCCATCCAATCGATGCACTTCGTCGCCGCCCGCTGCGCCACCTCCGAGGCATAGAACTTGGCCATGGCAGCCTCCTTGAGGAAGGGAGCTCCCGACTCCTGCAGCCTTGCCGCATTGTAGGTGAGCAGGCGAGCAGCCTCGATCTCTGTGGCAATCGTCGCGATCTGATGCTGCATCGACTGGAAGTTGTAGATGGCATCGCCGAACTGCTTGCGCTCCAGCAGATAGGGAATGGTGGCATCGAAGGTGCCCTGGGCCAGACCCACCATCTGGGCGCCAATGCCGATGCGTCCCTCGTTCAGGAAGCCAGCGGCGTACTTATAGCCATGTCCGAATGTGCCCAGAATGTTCTCCTCGGGCACGCGGACGTTGTCGAAGGTCAGCATGCAGGTGCCGGAGGCGCGGATGCCCAGTTTATCCTCTGGCTTGTTCACAATCAATCCGGGGGTCTCACGGTCCACAATGAAGGTGGTAATGCCACGATAGCCCTGCGATAGATATCGATAACAAAATTTTATTTAATAAACATAATAGACGGAGCAGATCAGTCGGAAACGCCAGACTGTAAAATACCCTATATCTATACCCTGTACCCCTGAAAAATGGGAAAAACAGGGATATTTAAATATAATTTTATTAAAATATACGAAGCAGCAATGCTTCTTCTTGGTTTTTGTAGGTGCCATGCTAGAGGACCAGCAAGGCAAAGCCTGCAATACTGGTTCGTCAATATCTTATGCGTTGATTAACCGATTTTAAAGCGCTTTTCAGGATAGTTAAATATAAAGGGTATAATTCAAATACCAACATTCTATAATCTATATTACTTGTTATTCAACATTTTATGTTCAATAGCTATATGGGTTTTGTTAAGTTTGGGCGTAAGGGAGGCGTGGCATCCAACATTTAAAATATACTTGAACTGCGTACGGTATATTTCTACCTACATACCAAAACAGACTGGTCCAGTTCTAGTTATAGTTCCCGAGATCTCAGCGTTCCTACAGATAGACAGACGGACAGAGCTAAATCGACTTAGCGCGGATTTCTGATCAAGATATGTATATGATATGTGGTACATAGACATAAATATATAGATATAGATATAGAAATTTCACTTACATCCTCGGGCTTGGCATTGGCGAAGACCAGGAAAACTCCAGCCACATCCGAGTTGGAGATCCACATTTTGGAGCCGTTGATCACAAAGTGATTGCCATCCTTCTTGGCAACCGTCTTCAGGGAGAAGGCGTCGGAGCCTGCACCAGGCTCCGTCAGAGCGAAGCTTCCGGCGTATTCCTGTGCCAATTTAGGCAGATATTTGGCCTTCTGTTCCGCGTTGCCGAACTTGATCATCAGCGAGTTGACCAGCGTGTTGTGAATGTCCACAAAGGCAGCCACAGCAGGATCGATCTTGGACAGCTCCTCCACAACGATGATGTTGGTCATGAAGTTGCAGCCGCTGCCGCCGAGCTCCGTGTCGATTTCAATGCCCATCAGACCGTTCTCGAACACAGCCTTCACCACGGACGGATCGAACTTGTGCTCAAAGTCCATTTTCTTGACCAGCGGCAGAATCTGTTCCTGAGCCAATTTGGCCACTGAAAATGCAAGTGAAAATAGAACATTAGCAACTGCTAGAAAAAAGGTTACAGGCTCATAAAATTAATTAACAGAACGTGAGGCAATAAAAAATAAGGTGATCTTGGAATGCTGATAAGCTAAGCTGAAGCTTATCAAAAGAGGGAAAACTACGATTCATTCAGCCTTAAATTAATTCAATAATTGCTTACACAAATCGGCATTGTAATTGTGACTCAACGCTTTTTTTAAAGCATTAGGATAAGAATTGGATCAGAACAAGGTGTTAAAAAATGCCTGGATAAGGTTTTTAAAGGGTAAGATTGATGACGGAAATAAGAAGAAAGGATAAACATAAATTCATTGCAATTAAAGTTTCTATTAAATGTTATGCCGATTTCAAAAAAGTAATTTTTGTATTTTAATTTTTCTAAAAATATGTCTAAAGAATTGCGGTTTTAAAGAACAAGAAACCATTCAAATGATTGCAAAACACACAACTATTTTTTGCAGTGTATGGGAAAGCGTTTTGCAGAACTTTAGCGAGCTTTTGAAAGCTCTGCAAGTCGTTGATCAGTTGGCCGGTTGAAAAAGTCGTTCATTAAAACTGGTACCCGTAATAATTTATCTGTCTGCGGTTGTGTGTGTGCGTGAGAGAGAAAATGTGTGTGTGTGTGTGAGAGAGAGAGAGAGAGCGTTTATAAGGTATATTTGTTGCGTGTGTGTTTATCAATAACGCCGCTCGCGTGTTGCTCTCGCAACGCGCCCCTCTCCCTCTGCTCTTGCCATCTATTCTCTGTTTGCCAGAGTATTTCTGAATGTATTTATACAATTAGTTTTTTATTGATCTTTTTTAAGCATTTTCTCGACGCTTTGTGTTTTCTTTTGGCTCGAAAGGCCAACAACTGACGTGCTAGCAAATAAATATTTAATACTTAACGCTACACACGCCCACTTTTTGCATTTTCAAATAAAATTGAACAATTGATAAGATATTTGTATAAAAAAATGTTAACGGTTACTTGCAAATTTTAGTTGCAACAATAATATTGTAAAATATAACGTGTAATTGCGAGCAGCTGTTGGACATGACGTGTTCCTTATTTTATCCTTGACCCTCGTCAATAATTCTGCTAAATTTATTGGCAATTAAGCAATTAAAGGAAGCAGCTTTTGATGCAACTGTACTAAATGTGCTAATAGTTAGTTGACCTAACCATTTAAGTCAATTTAAGGGAATGTTACAAATAAACTTGCAGAACTTTACTATGATTCAAATAGATTTTTATTATTGTTATGCCTATTAATATTATATTTTTTATTTTACCTTATATTATTATTTATCATACTATTTATAGGTATATTATATAGTATATATCTGTATTATTCTTATAAGTGTTTTTCTGTAGCTTACTTTTCCGCCTGATTAGGTTAATTTATTTTTTTCAATTTTCTGCCGTTAAAGTCAACAGTTTTATGTTTCCAAACAGGTTTTTTAGCTCAACGCTCGGGCAATTTGCATGCAATAAAATATGTTGCGCAATGTTGATAGGTCTAAAAAAAACGAAGGCAAGTCGCACTTTGTAAGCTCTTAAAAAAGAAAATATATAAAAAATATTAAAGATTAATCTCAAAATATACAAAAAGTTAATTTTGTCAACTCTCCAACTAAGAACCATCGGTTTCTGAGGCTGAGAATCGCTTCTCCTCCATCCTCCGGTTCAACTCTCTAGGAGAATTACGCGACCAAGTGCCCCGCCCACCATTGCCCGGCGTAACCACTAGAACAGTGGGCACAGTTGGACGGGGGCGTGGCACAGCCGCCTCTTTGCTCTATCACAAATGTAACGCCGTAGAGTCTACTGCAAGAGCAACAACTAAACAGCTGACTGACTTGTGACATCTGTTCCCTAATTGACAACAACTTTGAAAAATTTCTACACTCAGAAAAAAACTTTATTTATTCATTTACTAATTTCTCTACCCGGCATTAGTACCCACGTCCCCTTACACACTCTATAAAGCGAGGCAGCGAGTCTTAACGCTCAGCACCACGGACGCTCAGTCGAAGGCAGCGTCAGCAGCAGCAACAAAAGCTGCGCTGCGACGCACTGTGGTTCGAGAACTGTTGAAAATCTTAGATATCAGTGTGTAATTCAATAAAATGTTCACAATATGCGCAAGAAATCTTTGAACTGTGAATAAAATAATTAGCATCACTTTAGAGCGTGCAAATTAATGATTGATTTAATTATTATTTATTATTATTTTATATATTCAGTAGAATTATCACTAGAAAATTTATGAACAAAATTTAAACACAGTATAAACAAAAATACTTGAAATATATGAATACTAAGAATTATTTATATGTATTTTATTTAAGTGAAATAGAAATAATTTAAATAAAATGAAATTTATGTAGAATTAATTTACGCCGACTTTTATTTTCACTACGTAATTTTCCATTAGTAGTATTTAAAAATTTCCTACACTTTGCACCACTGTGCGTTGCCGGCAGCAGGCTGAATTATTTATGGCACACGTGCGAGCTTTATTTATCATTTAATGCCACGACAAAGGGTGAAAATTAAATATTGTAATGCAAATAACGTAGTTTCAAGTGGAAATATTAAATACTATGTGTTAACAATTAAACAGAAAATATAGTTATTAAACAGAAAATATAGCTTAGGGCAGAGATAACGCCTTGAGTTGATAAAATTCTATTCAATTCAGCTGGAAGAATTTAGGAAAATTTTGTTTGTACAAAATTGATAATAGAAATTTAAGGAATATTTTTAGGGCTAATTTGTTTATTTAGGGTTATTTTTGTTTACGTTAATTGAATTAAAATTCGTAATATAAATATTTAAAAAAACATATATTAATTTGGCTTAAATTATTTGACAAAAAAAAACATAAATTTATATATTTATTTATATATTTATATTTTTATAGGGTTATTTTGTTTGGAATGTAAATTATATTAAAATCCGTAATATTAATATTTTATATAATATAATATAATAATATAATATATAGTAATTTATACTCAAAAATAACTTCTTTTTAAATGTTTGTTGTTTTGTATAAATTGAAATTATTTATTAAAATGTCAAACATAGCGGCGTTTATTATTTAATTGAAATTAAATCTCAAATATATGTAAATGTGCTCAATATTTAATTGAAGTTAAATTTAAATGTATTGCCACGTTGACTGAAAATAATATTTATTAACTTAGTAATTTATGTTAATAAAAAAAGATTCTATATATTAATTTATGCTTACATATATTTGACATTTAATGCTAAAGAAAAGGAATAAATATTCTAGGAAAAATAGGAATTAGACAAGGTATTTATCCCAAAGCTTTACGGCTCAAACAGGTATTACATAATGTTGCTGTGGCTTTATTGAGCAATTTAATTGAAATTCGTTTCTTTTGCTTTAAAAAGTGCGCAGGTTGCAAAACAGTCAATAATATATACAAATAAAAAAGTATATACTATGCACGCAAGTTACATTTAAATGAATTGGATTTCCATTCTGCTTTTCTGTTTTTCTATTTTTTCACTGTCAAAACTAAAATGTGCTTATCTAGCAAGCTACGCTGCCTACGTCTCGCCCCCTCCTCCGCTCCCTAGACGTGCCCCTGCCCCTTAACAAACAAATCATGTACAGTTTTTTATCAGCAAACACACGCGCATAAAAATAGCAGAAATCAACTAAAATAAATGCAATAAGGTTCAAAAAGAGGCAGCAACAATATTTATATCAGCATAATAAAAGCGACTAAAAGAAAAGCCAACATGCGATCATTGGAATTACGTAACAGAAAACAGCGAGAGCTAAAAAATATTATCTAAAAAATTCACTTTGCGCTGATTCCACTAAGGATCGGATCAGTGCTAGAGCGGGACGGGGCATATAGATCGTAGGACTCACCTGTCTCCTTCATCATCTTCTCGTCGTCGGTGAGGTAGGTGAGGGGTGGGGGCAGACCCGACACGGAGGACATGGCGGCATTTTGCTGACGTGCTGCATTGGCCAGCTATAAAAAGCATACAAATCAAGCACATAAAAAAGGCGGAATCAAAAATAAAATTAAATATAAAAGACTAAACAAATTAGCGCAATCAAAAAGCTTACCATACGCATGGGCAGCTTCTTCAGGCTGTTCATCATGTTGTCTGTGTGTGTGTAAATTAAATTAAGTGAACACTCGACTACGGGAGCTCTCTGCGTCACGCACAACCGCAACAGTTGAATGCCAACGATCAACTGATTTCCAATTGGCTTCCAGCAGCAGACTCTGCCGGCGGCGTCTGATCAGCAGCAAGAATCTCACCATGCCTGTTTTTCCAAGCAACATGTTTGCAGAGCCCAACTAGAGCAATGGTTGCCACTGGAATATTTAAAAATGCGCGCCAAAAATAAATTTATTTTAAATGATAATAAATACATAGTATATTTTAAATTAAAAATAAGTAATTATTAAATTTATTTCAACAGCATTATTATTTAATATATGAATTTAATTAAACCGGAGAGCGTTCAGACATAACATAAATAAACTGCAACAGTTGCGCAACTGTTGACTGCCTGCTCGCACATATGGCAACGTTAAAAACCCGCAAAAATTGGCAACGCTGATTGATAATGTTGCCAGACATAGCCAGCATTGCAAAATAAAACATAATAGTTTCAAATAAAATACAAAAATAATATAATAATAAGTTATCAATGTACAATATTACATAAATTTTTTAATTTTTAATTAGATATATGTTAAGCTAAATATGAACTCAAAACCTCGCTCAAAAGACAAAGCTGATTGCCAGTGCTGTTGGCAGAAATTGCTAGAATTTCAATACAAAATATATACATAAATTAGCTTAAGTTAACTACAAAAATAAAATAATAAATAATCAATATATGTTACAATATAAAATTTATTAATTTTCAAATAGATATTTGATAAGCGTAAATGAAATTTAAAAGCCCGCTCAAGTGGCAACGCCGATTGCCAGTGTTGGCAAATGCCGCGCTGCCATTTCGAGCACACTTCCGCCGGTCGCAGCTGTCAAATTCTTTCTTTTCGTTGTTTTTACCTCGGTCGGATGTGAGTTGAAAACTTGGATTAAATTTTGCATTTGTTTGCCCATCACGGCGTAATTTGTTGTGTTGTTGAACGAAATGCGTAGCGCAGACTGCGACGCAGGCGATTTAAGTGAAATTGCCGATTATTGGCCAAGGAAATTGCGTGTGAAAACAAACAAATGCAGAGCATAGAAATTGCCGTGTAAACATCATGATAATCGAATTTCTTGTGTTCCCCCCGCAGCAGCCCGCATAACCGATTAAGATGAAGTTGAACAAGTTTGTGTCGTCGTCGCGCAGGAAGAACCGCAAGCGCCACTTTCAGGCGCCATCGCACATCCGCCGCCGCCTCATGTCCGCCCCCCTCTCCAAGGAGCTGCGCACCAAGTACAACGTGCGCTCCATGCCCATCCGCAGGGACGACGAGGTTCAGGTCGTGCGTGGCCACTTCAAGGGCAACCAGGTGGGCAAGGTCGTCCAGTCCTATCGCAAGAAGTTCGTCGTCTACATCGAGAAAATTCAGCGTGAAAACGCCAACGGCACCAACGTCTACGTCGGCATCCACCCCAGCAAGGTGTTGATCGTCAAGCTGAAGCTCGACAAGGATCGCAAGGCCATCCTGGAGCGTAGGGCCAAGGGACGCCTCGCCGCCCTCGGCAAGGACAAGGGCAAGTACACCGAGGAGACGGCGGCGCAGCCCATGGAGACAGCCTAAACACCGTTATGCCCCGCCCCCCGTCCCCCGACAACAACTACAACAACTTCAACAACAACAACATTCAGTCTCTGTTTACAGTTTTAGTGTGCATATGCCGAGAAGAATACTTTGTGAGAGTGCGAAAATACTTCGGATTCTTTGCCAATAAAGAAGAGTTGCGTTTTCCAAGAATCCGTGCATCCGAGTGTTATTATTGTGTGGTTTAGTGCTTGAGCGAGGTCGGAAGGCTTGAAAGTGGATGCTGCATCCAGAAATTGGCAATTAATAGAGCATTTTACTGGATATACATAATTCCAATAGTATGGATATCTATAATATCCATTATATGGATATATATATATATAATTTCGATTATATGGATGTTATATATATTGGATATATATAACTTCACTTATAAGGATATCTATAAAATCAATAATTTGGATATACAGTAGAATCCGGTTATAACGACGCCGCTTATAGCGTCCGTCCGGTTATTGCGACGAAAACTCGATGGTTTGGTTGGTCCCCATACAAACTTATATGAAACGGCCTCCGCTTATAACGACTCCGCTTTTAGCGACAAACCGCTTATAACGACGAGATTTTTCAATTTCAATTCAATTTTTCATTTCAATTCAACCGGATATTGCGACGTGCCGAAAAAAAAAACTTTAAAGAGGAAAATTGGATTTCTTTAACAATGCTAAAAGAAGCAAACAAAATCATGGATTTTGTGTTTTTTCAATACGAAAAAGAAACAAAATCATGGATTTTGTCTTCCGGATATAACGACGTCGGTCCCTTGAAAGTCGCTATAACCGGATTCTACTGTATTAAATTTTTTGTTTTGATTAAAAAATTAATTTGTTTTATTTTAAAACCTATTACGAACATGGCATCCATAATATAAAAAAAATTTTTTTTTGCTCCTTTCGGATAGTGCGTCTGCCGGATATAACGACGTAAAATCGTCGGTCCCTTGAATGTCGCTATAACCGGATTCTACTGTATTTAATTTCAATCATGTGGATATATCGCTCATTTACCAGAAGAGTGTCATAGCTCAAAAAACGCGATTTTTGAGTTAATGATGCAGTAATGTTCGTTGGTTAATAATCTATCTTTAAAAATTTCATTATCCTATCTTTAATGCACAAAGCGATAGAAGAAAATATATCCCTCCGCTTTTTATGGAGATACACGGCGCTTGAAAACTTTAAGCGCGTTTATCTTGAAACACACTTTTTTGAGTTATGAGCGCTAAACAGTTTTAATTGTGTGGAATATATCATTCAAATTATACGAATATATATAACATACATCGTAAAGTTGAGCTTACATAAAGAATTTTACATATGTCAAGGTTTTTAAGCTTGCAGCCAGATTCGTCTGCCTAGAATCAAGGCTATTACCAGAATTTTAATGGATATAAATATACCATACTATTAAAGGAGCTGTCACTACATCCGAACGTTTATAATATATCCAGAATTTTAGTTTGTTAGCCTAAAATGTAACCAGAATTATTCTGTATCTAATAATTAATTTGAGTATATAAAAACCTAGGGGTTTTAATATACCCCGGGGTTTTAGCCCCCCGGGGGCTTAATTAATCTGAAACTCTCGCTACCTAGCTTTTGCTGGGACAACTCTCGTTGGCTGAACACGCACTTCCCGAGCTCTCGCAGGCCGAACTCTCGCTGACCGAACTCTTATAGGACGACCTCTCGATGGCCGAACTCTACAACCTGATACAGCTTGGTTGCCAACGCTTAGATTACGGCTGTTCAATTGGTTTGTATGTTGATATTTGAAATAATGTATTAAAAAGTACGGGTTATACACGGGCAAGCCCGACTGTCTTATACCCTGTCATAGCTCACTCTCGCCTTTACTACTTATATGTATGGCATGCTGCTATTTGTATACAAAAGGCCGAGTTGTGAGAATGAGATATCGATGATATTCCCGTCATTCCCTAATTCAAATGTACTACTATATGCTTAATTACAATATTTTGCAGTCTATTTCCGAATTTCAACTGTGTAACAACGTAACAAATTCTGAATAAACGTGGTATATCGGAGTATTATTAAATCAACGCATTCCCGCAAAAAAATCGTAAGCGTCATTTTTTCGATTTTTGGGTATTGATGCAATTATGTACATATTACTCATAAAAAAAACGTTCATTGTTTAATTTAACATATTTACTTAGAAATCAGCCTGTCAAATATGTACATATATCGTAAGCACCAAATTTGATGCGAATTTCGAACGCGTTCTCGCAAAAAAATCGTTCTCCTGTAATATTCGGTTTTGTCGCTTACGATTTTTACGCGGGAAGGGTTCAATATGTAGCATAGCCTACTAATTATATATCGCCTGTTTACCAGAAGAGTGTCATAACTCAAAAAACGCGATTTTTGAGGTAATGATGCAGTAATGTTCGTTGGATATTAGTCTATCTTGTGTCAAAATTTCATTATTCTATCTTCAATACACACAGCGTGAGAAGAGAATATGTCGCTCCACCTTGTATGGAGATACACGGCGCTTGAAAACTTTAAACGCGTTTATCTCGAAACGCACTTTTTTGAGTTATGACACTCTTCTGGTAAACGAGCGATATATGTACATGCATTCAAATAATTGTCAAAATAAAAATCTTTAATTATCAATAATTTTTTTTATTAATGAACCGATTTAATAAAAATTTGTAGAATTAGTAGATATCAATCATCTCTACAGTTCGTAGATAGCTTTATATATCTTAAATTGTTCAATGTATTATATTTATGACCATTGTTCGTGGTAGGGGCGGTTGCTTTAGCTCTTGAAGTTGCTGAAATCGACGCGTTCAAACAGGCTAAATCGTCAACCTGATCAAGAATATATATACTTTGTTTGGTCTACCACGCATCCTTCTGCATCCTGACAAAGTTATTAAAGTTAATAACCCTGTATTTCTCATTTTAAGTTAGCAAGTCAGTCAGTCACTTAGCCAGGACCAAGAATTTTATATGGATAGATGAATATATGTACATAATAATACATATATATGATAAGTTTCTAATGTATCGAGGATTTTCAGCTTAAAGTAAATTACAGTTAAAATGCTTGAAAAAAAATTATTTGATACGCAGTAAAGTTATCAAAAAATAAAAAAAACAGCAAAGTTATTAACACTATTAAAACCCATTTCATGAATACAGAGTGTAAATCATTTATTATTTTTACGAATAAATAAAATTGTGGTCAACATTTATTTTGGAGTTTAAACGTTATTAAACCTGATCAAGACAAAATTTTAAATGGCTTCCTCTAATATCCTTTAATTTTAAGACAGGGTATAACCAGTATATGAAATACAGGCTTACAGGCATAATCCTCGATTGTCCCGATTTTTGTGCTATCGATAGACAGAACTAATCACATAAGTCTATCGGAACTGGTTCTAAATAAAACTGATTTCGATTACCGATGTTCTAGCTATCGTCGTACCAAGCAGAGCTCAAACGCCATTGATTTCTTAACCGAAGCGGCAGCATAAATAAAGTTAAATGGCGTCGGAAACATCCAATAATTTCAACGATTTCGTTACCTGCCCCTATGATAAGGCGCATAGCATATTGCGCGGTCGTTTGGCGAATCATTTGCAGCGTTGCAGCCGCAATTTCACAGGCTCCAATCGATTACTGATTTGCCCCTTTAACCAAACTCATCGCTTCAAGGCCTCAGAGTTGCAGGTGAGAAAATGTTCCCAAACACCTGTCGATAAATAGTATTAATTGCCGATAAATAGGCGCATATTGCCGTATGTCCGGATCGCGCCGGTGTGGGCGTGGCCGAGGACGTGCAGAACTTTGACTGGGCGAAGCCGGCACCTGAGGCGGAGAGGGAGCAGGTGAAGCGGAATGTTACCCCCTGCGATGAGGACTGGGATCAGCTTCCGGATGTGCCGACCTATAAACCGCAGATATATTGCAAACAGAATCTGATACTACGTGCAAACCCGCAGAAGGGACAGACGAAGGCGGTACGAAAGGAGATGCGGGAGAGCGAACGGAGACGCTGGGCTGAACTGCAGGGTGGAAAATAGGAGCACGGAATGTACTCCATTTTGATACCTTTTCCACTACTATTCTACCTACTTTGTACTCGAATTTACCACCCTTTTCACTACTATTCTACGTATTGTGTACTACAATTTATTACCTTTTCCATTACTATTTTACATACTTTGTACTCGAATTTACTACCTTCCTCACTACTGTTCTACACATTATGTACTCAATTTTGCTACGATTTTCACTATTATTCTACATGCTAATATGCATGTTTTATGAGTACAAATTTCTAAACCATTTTTTTAAATCGCATGCCAAATATTACATAATGAAAAAAAATATTTACATTAGAGATGAGAAAGGAATAGAAACTGCACTACATTTTACTACCATTTTTACTACTATTCCCCATACGTTTTTGAATTTCGATGTGCGTATATAGAAGATTTTTATTAAATGCATACCAAATCTTTAATAAGGTAGTGATAGAGAGGATCATAAAATGTACTGAATTTTAAGTAGTTTTCATTCTGCTACATTACCTTTCTACTGCTATTCTGCAAATGTTTTACAGTGTCCATGTGTATAGTATGTTTTATTTATACAATATTTTTATACATTTATTTTAAGTGCTTTCATTATTCATACATTGAATAAGTAACATTATTTACGATTAAGACGAAGAGAAGAGTACAAACTGTACTCCATCTTACCTACTTTTTTGGCAGTACTTTTTGTTTTCTACTATTTTACATACGTTTTCAAGTGGCCATGTATTTAAAAGTGTACTCATTAAAAACTGGGTGAAAACTTTGGGGGAATTTATGTTTTTATTAATCATTAGAATTACATTTTAAGAAGATGAGAATTCGAACTGTACTCGTTTTTACTACATTTTTTAATACTACTTTTAATTTTTACTGCTATTTTACATATGTTTTCAAGTGCCTAATAAAGAAGATTTTTGAAATACATATAAACAAAGGTTTTATTGATATTAATCGTATGTTTATAACTTCTCTTAAAATAGGGACAAAGTGTTGAATGAATCAAATATTTATTAGTATTACAAACATGGACACCAAATTTATTATGTACTCGAATTCACTATTTTTATACCCTTTACACAAATGGTAAAAACAGGGTTAATAACTTTGTCAGAATGTATATAACAGGCAGAAGAAGGCGTGGCCCACCCCACAAAGTATATATATTCTTGATCAGGATGACGAGCTGAGCCGATATAGCCCTATTTGCCGTTTTTGTTGTTATAAGTAGGTGTGTACCATACGCAGATCAAGTACATATATTTCAAATCTTATATGCCAAGCCTCTAATTAAAGACAGAAGGTACAGGGTACAGTCAGGCGCGTCCGACTGATCTGCTCCGCTCATTCTGCTTTTGCTAGTAGTATTTATTAATTACTTTTATTGTTATTTTCTTAATATTACACGGATATTTATAACCTTTTCAAGTAGAGACAAAGTGTGAAAAAAGGCACATATTTAGTAGTATTACAAACATGGAAAGCAAATTTATCGACGGGAATTTGGTCGCTGGTAAGGAGCCGCTCGCCTGGAAGTCGAGCTGGAACTGGAACTGGAAGCGACCTTTCCAGGCTTTGGCTTCTCCTCGTCGCTCTCCTCCCCCAGTTGGCGCTTGCGCTCGTCCTTGATGAAAGCCTTTCGCTGGGAGGGGAAGAGCCCGTTAGGCTCACGCACCAGACGAGCCTGGGACACGTAGGTCTGTGGATTGTAGTCGGGCACTACGGTATCGTCCCAATTCTCCTCCGATTCGATCTTCGCGTGTTTCGTGTCTTCAGTCAGCTCAGCGGGCTCGCTGTACTGATAATGTGCCACGATCTTGCGATCAACGCAAGACTTTGTGTGTTGCTGTGTGAGTGTGTATATATAATAAGTTCAAAGTTCAATGTCTGTGCTCTATTTCTTACGAAGAATTCCGGTTCGGGTATCAGATGCGCCTTATTAAAAGGACAGACCAAAAGTTCGACTTCATCCCGATAATATGTCCTGCACTTGATCAGATGCTGCTGCAGCTTCTTGCGCAGCATTTTGTGCGCCTTGTTGTAGGGGCACATGACCATGTCGTTGGGGTCCATTTCGTTCATTGTGTCAGCGGATATCAACAAAAATGAGGCGTATTATAAAAAACTAATTAAGATTTAAAAACGTCTGCCAATCGCGTAGTTGCATCTGCGGCAAGTGTTGCTAAACTCCACAGCGATAAAATATCGATGGGCAGCAGTGTTGTCAATTTAGCCTTTTCCGGATAGATCTAGTTTAACGCTTCATCCGGAAAATAGATGCTAAGCTCTAGAATATTAAGTTGCATCGGCCGATTTACGTTTTTTGCGCATATCATTCATGTTGATTATTTCCATTCGAGTCGAATATTCCAAATGACACGTTCGTGATGCATCACGTACATTTATACCCTATAAACCGTGGCTAAATTTCAGTGTTCAGTGTTGTTAAGCAAAACATAGCTAAAATATCGATAGGCAGTAAGTGTCACAACTCAACACGTTTATCGATACGTATTTTTTTTGTTATTGTTCTCGTCTCTAATTTCACAGAGAAAGAAATAGTAAACAGAAATAAAAAATTTGTGAAATAATTATTATACTTAACTATAACTATAACTAAAAAGCAAAAAGCGTGTGAACAAAATGGGCAAGGGTTTTAACAATTACATGTGCAAGAAGTTCTTCCACCCCGCCTCCAGGGACAATCTGAAGCGGGTAAGCAAAAGCTAAAAACGTTTTAAGTGAAAATTATTGGGAAATTAAAATGTTCTGCTGATTTTCCGTAATTTTCAGGTGTGGATGGCAGAGCAGCAGGCGGAGGCGTACAAGAAAAAGCAGGAGGAGCTGCGCACGCAGTACGAGAAGGAGCAGAATCTGCACGAGAACAAGGCGATGCTCAGCAAGGATAGCAAGGACAAGCTGAGCGTTAATTTCATGTACGAGCCTCCCCCGGGGGTGCGCAAGGAGCGGGAGAAGGACGACAATGAGCCGGAGTACAAGTTCGAGTGGCAGCGCAAATACAATGCCCCTAGGGAGTCGTACTGCAAGGGGGACACGGAGATCAGGGACCAGCCGTTTGGCATTCAGGTGCGCAACGTGCGCTGCCTCAAGTGCCACAAGTGGGGGCACATCAACACGGACAAGGAGTGCAGCATGTACAGCATCTCGATGAGCGAGGCGCGCAAGCTGCACTCGGAGTCGGAGGCCAGCGATGTCATGTCCAAGCAGCTGCTCGAGCAGCAGATGCGGGATGATGGGCTGATGATGAAGCATTCGGCGCTGGAGCTGCAGAGCATCAGCGACGTGAAGCTGCAGCATCAGCTGGTGGAGAGCGAGGAGGAGGCCGAGGCCAAGCAGCAGAATCCGGAGCTGCTCTTCCTCAAGTCGCTCAGCAAGAAGCAGAAGCTGAAGCTGCTCAAGAAGCTGGAGAAGATTGAGCGCATGAAGCGCAAGGGGGAGCGGGGGCAGCGGCTGAAGTCGGACAAAAAGAAAGACAAGAAAAGGGAGGAGAGAAGCAAAAAGAAGAAGAGCAAAAAGTCGGCTGAAAGCAGCAGCAGCTCCTCATCCTCCTCCTCCTCCGATTCAGACAGCGATGGAGCTAAGGAGAAGAGACGCAGCAGCAAGAGCAACGGGCATAAGGAGAAGGAGGCAAGAAGCTCCAGAGAACACGCTAAAGATAAGGAACGGCATAATCGCCATAGATCCCGCAGTCCGCTAAAGGAACGGGAGAGGGAGAGGGAACGGCGTCAGCGTTCCCGCAGCGCAGACAAGCGGAGGGAAAGGGAACGCGCTAGGCGTTAATAAATCAATGCACTTTACTACATTTTATACAATTCTTAAAAATCAAATATCAAAATATACGAACATATAAACATATATGTAATTGTAAAATAAAAAGAGATTCTAAACGAATTTGGAGAGCACTTTAAACTATATAGATAAATTTATGTTAATTTAATTATTTTAGTTTGCGCCTCAGATTCAAACAATATTCTAGATATATAAGAAATGTTCTCCGCACCTAAGAAAAGCTGACAAAGAACTGATTGAAGCGACATTTCAACCAACACTTTTATAGGCTTTGATCGGCTTCTCAACTGTGATTTATCAGCGCAGCCAAAGAGCAATTACATCTAAGATGTAGGCAAAATAACCCAGCTGACAATGTGGCGATACTTTTAGCTCCTATCTCTGAGAATTAGATATAGTTAAAAGGTTTCTGCTGTCGTCAACTAAACTTGTAAGCGATACTAATGTGATAGTTTCATGCTAGCGTGCAGCAAAATTAAGCTCTTGCTGTGACATTCTCTTGCGTGTTGTATTTGCATTGAGCAGGATAAGCTTTAAAGAGAGCGGCCCCAGCAGAGAGGCTTAGGTTGTAACAGCTTTCTGTAAAACACTCTCTGCAGTTGAATTGAACTAAGAACGAGCAAAATATATTTTACACTCCAACCAGAAGAGAGAAGAGAAGCTACAAAGAGAGCGCCGCAATGCAACGACAGCGCCACTCTAATACATACAAGGAGCTGAGTCCTGCAGCTGCATTGAGCAGACTCAGCTTTGAAGAGAGCGGCACTAAGAGAGCGGTTCAGGCGCATTCTCTTGCGTGGAACGTCATAGTTCCAGGTTCGCATGCTGCGCCATCGGAAGAGCGCTCTTCATATTATACATTCCAGCAAAGAGAAATGTTCAGAAACACGTAATATTATTAAAATTTGTTTTTTTTTTTCTTGTTGATTTTTTTATATTTAGCTTTGCTATAAGAGTTTATTTTGCCGACAAAAGAAATTCGCAGAAATGAAGGGAAAACCTCAGATTTGGCCAACAACTTTGCCAGTCCATCGATCGGATGTAACGTTACAGGGATTGCTATAAATAGATTTTAATTTATAAATTTGAATTCAGTTGCAAGTTTCAAATGCGCGCCATCTGGGGGGTGGTGCTGGAGCCGGCGGAGACGCAGAGCTCGGCGCCGTGGCTGCTGCCGCTGTCCCTGGAGACGCTCTTCACGTGGATGTGGCTCTTGAGCATCGCGGCCCGGAGGATGAGCATGCGGGTGTGCCTCTGATACTGCTTGCCCATGATTAGGGCCCGCTCGAAGGTGCTGTTCCGCTGGTCCGCCTCCTTGGCGTAGAGGATCTTGTTGTGGGAGTCGATGCGGGCCTGGATCTGTCCATCCAGTATCAGTTGCATCACCTCGTTCTCCAGATCCCCCACCGTCGAGTTGAAGGCCGTGGCCATTTTGTGCATATCGGCGGACATGTAGGGGCTGAAGTACTGGATGAGCGCCCGATTCCGTATCTTGGTGTAGAGGGTGCTAACATGGGGCGCTATGTACATGTCCACCAGCAGATTGTCCTGAATCTCGTCGAGCAATGTCAGGCAACTGGCGTATTTGCTCTCGTAGAACTTGAAGATAATGTCGCGCACTTGCGGCTCCAGCTCCAGGAACAGCTTGAACGATGTGGAGGCGATGACCAGACGCTTCAGCTCCTGCCGATCGAAGGTGGCCAATGCGCAGAGTCCGCCATAAACCGCCACATTGCTGGTGGAGATCATCTCCGGAAAGTCGCAATGATCAAAGTTGGCGGCCAGAAAATGCTTGGCGGCTGCTTTGTAACGCTTCTGCTGCAGCTCCGCCAATCCCGCGGCGCACTCCAGTCGGGTGTGCACCTGGGCATTGGCCTCCTTGCTGCCCTCGGAGAAATCCGGCGTGCTCTCCGCCTTGGATATGTAGCTCATGACATGCGCCCAGTTCTTTAGATAAATGGATACCTTGATGACATTGAGGCACATGTTGACCACATGCTTGCCACTGGTGCAGTAATCCCGGGCACGGGAATAGCACTTGAGGGCATTGGTCAGATCGCCACAGCTGAGATAATGATCGGCCAGATCGTCGTGGCCACGGCGTATGCTCTCCTTGATCGAGTTCGATTTGTAGTTCTTCAGATCCGAGTCGAGCTTCTCCAGCTTCAGTGCCGCCTTCTTCATCTTGCCATCCACCCAGACAGCGTCATAGGCAAACGCATCCTTCTCCCCTGCAGAGGCTGAGGCGGCTCCAGCTCCCCCCGCTCCACCTGCTCCATTGTTTAGAGCAGGCTGCACAGCGATGTCCGGCAGAGCAGCGATCACAGCTGCCTGCTCAGCAGCTGCAGCTCCTGCTCCAACTGCTGCTCCCGCTCCCGCAACTCCTCCCGCTGCTCCTGCCCCTCCTCCTCCTGCTGCTGCATTCGCCTGCAGCTCGGCCAGACGCTTGTGCAGCATCTGGTAGACCTTGACGTTGTAGGTCGACTGCACATAGATTATGGCCATCTTCAGCGCCTCGATGGCCAGCATGGGACACACATCGGCCACGTAGATCAGGCGGTCCAGACGGGCAATGCCCGTGTACTGATTGGCGTACACCTCCAGGTCAATTGTCGGGTTCTCCACCACGATCTGCTGCTCCTCATTGTTCTCATTGTCCTCATTGGGAGGCGCATCCACTTGCATCGGCTCCACGGCGTTCTATAAGCATTCATATTTCTCTTAATCGCCTTTGGAATATATTTAAATAGTACTCACCTGCAGCAGCGGGGGCATCGGCAGCACGGGCATCCTGCAGTTTGTTTAATGCAAGCTTAATTCGCGTAAAAAAGATATAACAATAACGTTCTGCCTTTGCCGATTCTCAGAGAATGCCGAATATTGCCATTTATCGATTGCTTGCGAGTGCACTTATCGATAAATCAGTGGGCTGTCAGGGCTGCAGTATTTATTATCTCATATAACGATATTGTGGAATTAAAATTATTTAAAAATTATATAATTGCAATAAATGGCCTTTAATATTTTTTAGGTATTCTAATAATTCGATATTGTGAGATAATGCAAGCGCGAGTTCAGTCAGCGAGAGTTCGTTCAACTAGCGTGCGTCTAATAGCATATTTACACTGAGCGGAATATTCCAAACGTGATTTGGGTGTTTACACCAAGAATCGAATCACGCGACCAGCTGTTCGGCCAGCGCAAACGTAAACAAACAAGAAAACGCGCCATTTCAAACGTAAACAAACAAGAAAACGCGCAAATTGATGTGCATTTTAAAAGCGAGCTAGACAAAAACTGCGATATTGCTACATTATTATCTTTTTTAATTTGAATGCGCTTTTCAGTATAGTCACAAATTGTAAAAAAAATATAAATTTTCACCCATTTTTAATGGGTACAGTGCATACAAATGAGTAACAACAATTAAAATGATTCATTTGGAAATAATATTGAATCGGCCCATTTATATTTTTGCTCTTATCATTAATTTCGCTTATTTTCATTTCAGTCATTTTATTTTTGCGGGCGTTTTTAAATTTATTAGCTGTAATAAACAGCTGTTTGCTATCGATATGCCACATTTTTGTATCGAAAATACTAAATTTGTATCGAAGTACTAGCCAAGATACGGCCACACTTTCAGCATAATAGTCGAATCTTGGATTATTCGGCTCTTCTTCTACCCACAGAGGGCTTATGGCAGAATATTCTATTTCGTGATTCGGGCTCAATGTGAACAGGGTATAACGAGAGTTCGTCTAACAATATTATTGGTTGCATTCACCAGGTTACCGCTCCATGGATCGCTCACCCGATAACCGATAAAAGCAACCCTAATTTGCAATTTTATGCTGCATTAGGGTTGCTTTCATCGGTTATCGGGTGAGCGATCCATGGAGCGGTAACCTGGTGAATGCAACCAATAACTACCTTTTCGCAGTGTACTATGATTGGAATGTTTAATATTAATTGCAATATTTAATTAAACAATTAATGATAAAGGCGAATCACATTCGGAACTAAAACTAAGCCCTCAAAATTGTTTGAGCTTGCAGCCCTGTTTAAAATGAACCTGTTCATTGGCGCGGTTCGTTGGAATCAGTTCTTTTCTCGTTCACAGCTGGAACAGTAAACATTGCAAACGTTTTGTTTATAAAAACGAATTTTAATATTAAAAGAAAAGATAAGGTATTGAAAATCTCATAATGTCGAATATAACGGCAGCGGTGATTGCTAACCGCAACAAAAAGCATTTTCTGGGCGTGCCGGCGCCGCTGGGCTACGTTGCGGGCGTGGGACGTGGGTGAGTTGAATTTTCAATTGTTAAATGTTTAAATAAAGTGATAAATTAACTAAACTTTTATAATTTGTGTTCTATAGTGCAACTGGCTTTACGACACGCTCTGATATTGGGCCTGCGCGTGATGCCAACGATGTGTCCGATGATCGGCATGCGCCGCCTGCCACCAAGCGTAAGAAGAAGGACGAGGAGGAGGAGGAGGATGAGGACCTAAACGATTCCAATTACGATGAGTTTAGCGGTTATAGCGGCTCCCTCTTCTCCAAGGATCCGTACGACAAGGACGACGAGGAGGCCGATGCCATATATGATTCCATTGAGAAGCGCATGGATGAGAAACGCAAGGAGTATCGCGATCGTCGACTGCGCGAGGATTTGGAGCGATATCGTCAGGAGCGTCCCAAGATACAGCAGCAGTTCAGCGATCTCAAGCGTTCGCTGGCCACGGTGACCAGCGAGGAATGGTCCACCATACCGGAAGTGGGCGACAGTCGCAATCGCAAGCAGCGAAATCCACGTGCCGAGAAGTTCACGCCACTGCCGGACAGCGTGCTCTCCCGGAATTTGGGCGGCGAGACCAGCTCCACACTGGATCCCAGCTCTGGGCTGGCCAGCATGGTGCCGGGAGTTGCCACGCCCGGCATGCTGACGCCCACGGGAGATTTGGATTTGCGTAAAATCGGCCAGGCACGTAACACATTGATGAACGTTAAGCTGTCGCAGGTTTCGGACTCTGTAACGGGACAAACTGTGGTGGATCCCAAGGGTTATCTCACCGATCTGCAGAGCATGATACCCAACTACGGCGGCGATATCAACGACATCAAGAAGGCGCGTCTGCTGCTAAAGAGCGTGCGTGAGACAAATCCCAATCATCCGCCCGCCTGGATTGCATCCGCTCGCCTGGAGGAGGTTACCGGCAAGGTGCAGATGGCGCGTAATCTGATCATGCGCGGTTGTGAAATGAATCCTCAATCGGAGGATCTCTGGCTGGAGGCGGCGCGTCTGCAGCCGCCGGATACGGCCAAGGCGGTGATTGCCCAGGCCGCCAGACACATTCCCACCTCGGTGCGCATCTGGATCAAGGCCGCCGACCTGGAAACCGAGGCCAAGGCCAAGCGACGCGTGTTCCGCAAGGCATTGGAGCACATACCCAACTCGGTGCGGCTGTGGAAGGCGGCCGTGGAGCTGGAGAATCCCGACGATGCCCGCATCCTGCTCTCCCGTGCCGTCGAGTGTTGCAACACCAGCGTCGAGCTCTGGCTGGCATTGGCGCGTCTGGAGACTTATGAGAACGCCCGCAAGGTGCTGAACAAGGCGCGTGAGAATATTCCCACAGATCGTCAGATCTGGACTACAGCTGCCAAGCTGGAGGAGGCCAATGGCAACATACACATGGTGGAGAAGATCGTAGATCGTTCGCTTACCTCGCTCACGGCCAACGGCGTGGAGATCAATCGGGATCATTGGTTCCAGGAGGCCATCGAGGCGGAGAAATCCGGCGCCGTCAACTGCTGCCAGGCGATCGTAAAGGCCGTGATCGGCATAGGCGTAGAGGAGGAGGATCGCAAGCAAACTTGGATCGATGATGCCGAATTCGTAAGTATTTATTGAGTTGCTGAATGAGTTGTGCCAGCGAGAGTTGGGCCATCTTGAGTTGGGCCAGCGAAAGTTGGGTCAGCTACAGTTGGACCAGTTGGAGTTGGGCCATCAAGATTTGGGCAATTTATAATGATTATAAGCACTGCAGCAGCATTAATTATAATGCTTGCAGGCTGCGTTGTCGCTGTCTCTTGATCAGTTTTTGCCAAAAACAAAGCACCATAGAAACCCCCTTACCAGCCCGCTTCTGTGGTAAGCGAACAAGTCGCCCTCTGCTGGCTGCGGCGCGCTTTATGTATACGCTCAAGTGCAGCGCCTGGTCGCTCTACAATTGGCTCGCTCTTGCTGTACAGAGTACAGATCGAAATACAGTAGAATCCGGTTATAGCGACATTCAAGGGACCGACGATTTTACGTCGTTATATCCGGCAGACGCACTATCCGAAAGGAGCAAAAAAAAAAATTTTTTTTTATATTATGGATGTCATGTTCGTAATAGGTTTTAAAATAAAACAAATTAATTTTTTAATCAAAACAAAAAATTTAATACAGTAGAATCCGGTTATAGCGACTTTCAAGGGACCGACGTCGTTATATCCGGAAGACAAAATCCATGATTTTGTTTCTTTTTCGTATTGAAAAAACACAAAATCCATGATTTTGTTTGCTTCTTTTAGCATTGTTAAAGAAATCAAATTTTCCTCTTTAAAATTTTTTTTTTTGTTCGGCACGTCGCAATATCCGGTTGAATTGAAATGAAAAATTGAATTGAAATTGAAAAATCTCGTCGTTATAAGCGGTTTGTCGCTAAAAGCGGAGTCGTTATAAGCGGAGGCCGTTTCATATAAGTTTGTATGGGGACCAACCAAACCATCGAGTTTTCGTCGCAATAACCGGACGGACGCTATAAGCGGCGTCGTTATAACCGGATTCTACTGTAACAGTAAAAATGGGAGGCGGTACGAATTCATTCGCGCACG